>CM062643.1:13031151-13090028 GCA_025617555.3 Puccinia polysora
GTGGTGTGGTGTGGTGTGGTGTGGTGTGGTGTGGTGTGGTGGTGTGGTGTGGTGTGGTGTGGTGTGGTGTGGTGTGTGTGGTGTGGTGTGGTGTGGTGTGGTGTGGTGTGTGTGGTGTGGTGTGGTGTGGTGTGGTGTGGTGTGGTGTGGTGTGGTGTGGTGTGGTGTGGTGTGGTGTGGTGTGGTGTGGTGGTGGTGTGGTGTGGTGTGTGTGGTGTGGGTGTGGTGTGGTGTGGTGTGGTGTGGTGTGGTGTGGTGTGGTGTGGTGTGGTGTGGTGTGGTGTGGTGGGGTGTGGTGTGGTGTGGTGTGGTGTGGTGTGGTGTGGTGTGGTGTGGTGTGGTGTGGTGTGGTGTGGTGTGGTGTGGTGTGGTGTGGTGTGGTGTGGTGTGGTGTGGTGTGGTGTGTGTGGTGTGGTGTGGTGTGGTGTGGTGTGGTGTGGTGTGGTGTGGTAGTGGTGGGGGGTGATGGGAGGGTGGAACAGCTCAATGGGGTGGTTTATAAGATAATTGGAGTGCTCCAAGATGGGTGGTGGTGCCAGGAAAACGTTTTCAGTCATATTGAATATATGCATTTGAAGGGCTTGAAGAGTAAATTTTTTAAATTTTTATGGAGAATTTTTCATTTAAAAAATGACATCCAAAAATTCTGAAAAAAAAACTTGAAAAGAGCTTTAATAGTCCTTTTAAAATTCTCAAAGCTTGAAACACAAAAAAAAATTATTCAAATGGCAAACATAAGAATCCAAAAGTCCAATGGAAAAATTGAATTCTTTAAATTTTTGGCTTTTTTGGAGGAATTTTTTTAAGGTAAAATAATACCTCCAAAAAATCTGAAACATTTATTTGAATGCTCCTTGACTGTTTTTTTAACTTTGTGATAGCTTGAATTTCCAAAGAAATGAAATAAAAAGGAAAATAAAATGATCGAAATGTCCAACAATAAATTTGATTATTTCAAAGGAATTTACTAAGTTGAAGGGTTACATCCAAAAAATAATAAAAAAATATTTGAAATATCTTTAAATGTTTTTCAAAATTTCTGGCAGCTGAAATAACCAAGAAAAAAAAATAAAATAAAATAGCCAAAATGAGGATCCAAAAACCCATGAAAAAATTTGTTTTTATGGAATTGGTTCATTTTTTGATTGCATTTCTGAAGGGTTTCAATGGCTCCAAAATTACCAAATATTTTGGTTAGGGATTTCAAAACCCTGCTACGGGGCTATGCAGTCATAATTTTAAAAAAATGAATTCTTAAAAAATGCATGAAATAAAGCATTTTTTCATGAAATATAAAAGCGGTGCGACTGCGCAACAACGTCAAAATGTGTAAAATAAAGGGTTGGATGCGGGAGAAAAATAATGAAATTTTTGAATTTAAATTTTATTTTATTTCTCCATCTGTGCAGGATTTATTTACATCAAAACTTCAAAACTTCAATAACCCCCATAACTGGAGAGAATAAAGCTGGTTTTTCCCCAGAGACTGAGTATGAGGGATCAATGATCCTGATAAAATTCTTTATTGAATACTTTGAGATAGCTTTGGTCAGAGGTTGTGCAATAATTTCACCTGTGGGTTCAAGATTGAATTTGAAACTTCCAAGAGCTAGCTCTTCCGTTAATCCCTTTTTTTTCAACTCCACATGTTTGTTCTTTGAATTTGAACCAAAAAACTTTGGTTTATCTTCCAGGAATTTGTTTTTAATATAGTGGATTTCGTGGGGAATGGAGATTGAGAATACCTATTGATGAAATTCATAACCAATATCCCTTGAACAAATAAGCCAAGCCGTGGATTAATTCTAGATTCAGTTGAGGATTAGACTAAATGTTTCAATTTTGAGCTCTCCCACAAGAGCAGGCAAACAATGTGGGGCTGAGGTATCCAGATTGTGAATTGAAGTAATGGGATCCTCCCCCCAAGGTGAAATGCTTAAGAAAGTCTGGGGAAAGGCCTTGTTGTTTAATTGAAGAGTGAGTTTGACATCTTTGGTAAACCTGTGGTATTTCCAGGTGCATTTGAGTTCCCTTCAATGGGTGAGTAATGGCTTGTTTTTGAATCAGGCCAGACTGGAAAACAAGAAGCTTAATTCCAGTTTATTTCTATAGGATTTTTAGTTGAGAAGACCTATAGATTACCAGTATTTTATATTGAATTGCTTGAAGACTTTGAAGTATTTATAGAAGGCTTTTATGAGCTGCAGATTGGATGTGAGTGGTGCGCAGACTGGTATGGAGTTGAAAATACCCAGCTCTCCAAGACCATGGTTGATGTGCTTGGGTTGAATGAGTAGAATTTAGTCTTTCTTCCTCTCAAATTAAATTCCAAGGATGTTTTCTGGATCATGGCACTGGGAGATATTGAATAAATATTTGACCTTTTCCTAAAATCTCTATTCATTAACCACAAGAGTAAAGTCATCTAAATGCAAGAAGATGAAAGACTTTTTGGCCTTTGACTTTTAGATACAAGGATTTCTGTCCAATTCAGCAAACCAAACCAATATGATCCATTCTTTGAGGTTATTTACCAGTTTTTTTGTGCCTGTTTGAGTCCTTAAACTTTTTTTTCAGCTTGAGAAATTTTAATTATCTTTTTCAGCCTTCTGTATTGATGATTATGACATCCTGCTCAATGGGAGCATTCAGGAATGCATACCTTCCATCAAACTGCTTTATTTTGAGGTTGTATTTGATTTCCAGTTGGAGGATGGCTCAAAGGGGGGCTATATTTTGCATTTGTGAAAATACCTCATTTCTTTCCACACTTTATATTTGATTTCATCCACAAACAAAGATGCTTGCCTAAAAGATGAGAAAATTATTGTGGCAGTTGTGTTTTATTTGGACCATCCATGTGCCCTCAAGAGGGATGATGGGATATGCCATTTCTTATTCTTCACAGAATTTAATTTCTTCCCATTTTTTTCACCTTTTTTCTGATGGCCTCCTTCCAATTTTCAGAGTCCTCACAAGAAATTGTCTTGAGATATATCTTTGTTTTTAAGTATTGATGAAAGCCATACCTTCAAGGCGGTTTTATGTTGAGCTTGTTTTTAATTTATTAAGTTTTTTTCCTTATAAGTTCATTCAGATTGCAAGGCTAGACAGCTGCAGTCAGGTCACTGATTCTTGAATAAGGACATATGAATATTTGGTCAGATTAGTGGGATCCTTTTTGGAGGTATTGCCTGTGTCTTCAGACGAGGAGTTTTAATTGGATGAGGGGATATTGTGCAGTTTTTCCCTGTATTGGCTGACATTCCATGGTTAAATCTGATGTTGATAATTGTTGGAGTATGGTGAGGGCTTGTTTTGAGGAAAGATCTTCAAGCCATTGATGGAAAATTGAATATCAGTGAATTTAGAAGAGCCTAGGTGTTTCATGGATGAAAAATTGAATCTTAAATGTTTTTTTGATATGGAAGTTCTTCAAGTCTAGAAATCCTGTAGTAACAATAGTCTGGATTTTACCCTACCAGCCTGCCCTCCAATCCCTTGGGTTGAAATTTACTTCCCTTGATCCAGTTTTTGTTGAGGTAAATGATGGATATGGCAAGCCTCTTGTAGTAGGAAGAATGAATTGAGCTTTTTTGCATAAATTCCAAGGGGGGAGCAGGATTTCATTTCTTGGTTATTTGGTAGAGACTTCAACAGCAGGCTTTGAGGACTTCCAACCATTATTTATTGGGCATTATTGGCAAGCTTCAAGATAAGAATACACTTTTGGAAATTGTCTGGTTTTCCTTTTTGGCCCTGAAATTCTGTTCTGCATGATGAGGTTTGGATATCAGCTGCTTGATAAATTTTTCCTAGCAGAAATTGAATAACCTATTGTTAGTTGACTCTTTGCCCCTGTATGAGCATATTTAACAGGTTTAATATCCAATTTTTAAATTCTGCCATTCAACTATTTCAGTGATGTACTTGGTGGCTTCATCCTTCCTTTGAAAATTTATTCCATTGACATATCCAGTAAATTTTTAAATAAATTTCAGGATGTATTCCTCATGGCAATTTTTCTTGGAGGTTAAGGGTAAAACAAGGTCTAAGTGGAGCCTCTTAAATTTCTTTGACAAAGAATTAGACTGCAATTTAGAAGGTTCTCTGCCTTGGTTATTTTGCTAAGTGAGTAATCTTGACAGGAGAATTTCTCTCTTTTGCTTTGATTCAGTTTCTGACCTTTGATTTATTTGAGCTTTCCCAGTGAATTTTTCCCAAAAGAAAGATGCAGGCCTTTCAGAATTCTTTGAAGGTCACAATGGGCTGAGATCAAGCATTTATATACACAATGGGCTGAGAGCAAGCATTTATATAGACATATTGATTTTTTTAATCCCCCACAAAGAGATTGCCTAGTATTTTTTCTTGAATTAAAATCAAGCAGTTGAGCTAAAATTTGAATTTTACCTTTGTTGAGTGCAGGCAAAATCTCCTCTCAATCAATGATCCAGGACTGATTTTATTAACCCCAAAGTTTCCAGAATGTAAAAAAGGTTTCTCAAGAATATTTTTTTACTGTGACAGAAAAGCTTTATGGTTCCAATCCCCTTGTGTCACACAGTGGTATTTGACACAATAAAACCTGCAAACAGACTGGTCTGTTGGCCAGTCTTTCAGATCCTTTTATTTTGGCCTTGCCTTTTGTTTTTTTTCAGGATCCTGAGTTATGAAATTAGACTGGCTAACCCTTTTTTGGGTTCAATTTGTGCTCAGGACAAGTTTTGAGGGTTACTTGTTCTGTGGGAATTGTCGTGTCTTCTGCCTGTAAACAGCAAGAATCCCAAGAATTGGTGGCTGCTCATGTTGTTCAGGAGTGTTTTTGAATAATTCTCCATATCTGAGGTTTCATTTCTTAGTATCACCAGGCATACAAAATTTGGGAAAAATTGTACTCAAACCCAGGGTTACTGTCACATGGTGGTATGTGAAACCATCAAAACTGCAAATGAACTGGTCTTTCAACCAGTCTAACATACTTTTGGTCAGGCCTTTCCTTTCAATTTTTTGCAATATCCTTAATTATGAAACCTTCATGGGCAGTTCCAATCCATCCTTTCCAGTGGATATGCATTTTCCATCAATTTTTCCCATAGAGAGAACAAATTTCTTGTTTCTGAAGATGTGGGAAGAGGCTCCACTTTCCATCAAGATGTTTTTATGAGACAGAGTCTTTGATTCAATCCATTTTGAGACAAAAGAATGGTAGTAGGCCACATAATGCTTTCTTTTCTGATTTTGATTCCAAATGGTTTGCTTTTCTCTCCACCAATTGGGCTCCTTGTCAGGGTAATTATGGAAAAAATATTTCTTGTACTTATTTGGTTCTTTTTTTGTATTGTGGTGTACCACCACACACCAATTTGATAATTGAGTTTTAATTTTTTTTTTCTCAAGAAAAGGGCTTGATCCATTATGCAGGGGGATTCATTGATTGCTTCAGCCTAAATCTCATTTTTGAATTGGATGATGTGGTTGCAGCAAAATATGAATTCACTTGTTTTTTCAGAGTGCATCAAATGCTGTTTCAAGTCTTGCAGAGATGAGGAAAATTTGAACAAGATGAGATATGCCAGTATCTCATGAGGATGTTTAATGCCTATTTCAACCATCTTCTTGATTTTTGTCCTAACTCTTGTCAAAAAATCTGCTTTCATCTTCTCAAAACATGATGTGAAGTAAATCATAAAGATTGTGACTTGGGTTGAGGCTTCACAGGAGGAGTATCTTTGCTTGATTGCCAGCCTTATGGATATTTCTGAGTTGAAATTTGCTTCACTGATGATGTTATTGTGAATTATTGAGTCCAACTTTGATATCAGAAGCAGTTGAGTTTTTTTATTCCTGCACTTTGATTTACTCCAAATTGAACTAAATTTTTCCTAGTACACCCATGAGTTTGAGAAAAGAATTCATCTTTTCACAAAAGATCCTGTATTCATCCTCCAAAAGTAGAGGTATAGTTTCAAGAGAATTCTTGAGCATATCCTGGCAAAATCAATTGTGTTCATATTTCAATTTAGTTCCCCGCACCATGAGGTTCTTTTCTGGTTTAATGAATTGGAGAGTCTTCAGATTTTAACTGTATTTATTTTAAAACGTGATTTTGATGATTCACACCAGCAGAGACATGAAACAGGATTAAATATCAACACAGACTGGAAATTTTTAAGGACTGGAAGTTGGAATGGAGAACCAGGCAGGAAGAGCAATTACAGGAAAAAGTTTGGGATTTAATAATTCAAATGAAGATAAGGTTGAGTCTCACCAGTAACAAGAAGAAACAATTTCATCAAGAGGCTTCAATTTGAAGGCTAAGTGGTTAATATTTTTCAAGATAGGATTATTATGAGGAAATAAAAAGAGAAATTAATTATAATCTAAAAAAACAGATTGAGAAGAGATGAAAAGAAAAGAGGAAAAGAAAAGAGGAGTATAAGGAATTCAGATTGATTGGCTGGTGAGAATGAAGTTGATGAGTGATAGTGATGAAGGGTTATGGTTTATGATAGGCGAAGGTGTTTTTTGAGTGAAGAATGTCTCCAGATGATCCCCAGTAGTGGTTGATTATCTTTTCAGATGAGGTGAGATGTTGGTTATGCAGGGTTGGAGCCACACATCACCTAGTGATTGTCAACAAATCAAAAATTCAACAAATTCCACAACCAAGTAAGCTCCTGAAATAATAGAAAGAGCCTGGATCCCCAAACTACCTAAGCATAATATCAAAAGAAAAATTAATACTATCCACCCAAACTCGATGAACTTCAAACCAATGATAAAAATAGCCACCAAACATTCTGAAAAGTGTATTCAAGAAGCTGTTGAATACCACAAAAAGAGATTGTTCAAGAAAAAAAAAGAACCAGAATTAAAAATAGGAGACAAGGTCATAATATCAACTACAAAATTCAAAAACATACCTGGTAACAGAAAACTCAGACCTGCCTTTTTAGGATCTTTCACTGTCAAGATGTTATATGGCATGAAAGCTATGGAGGTCATACTGAGAGAAAATCTATCCAGGAAACCCCCAGTCTTCCAAGTAAAATTTAAAAAACACTTGCACCCCACGATTGGAGAAGAAAAAAACACTGATACCATACCTGTGGAAGTTTAACCCCAGAAAGAAAAATGGAAATTCAGCAAAATCCTTAAAGACAATAAATAGAGAATCCAGGGTATATATTTCAGACTCTACTTATTCAGATACAAAGGAGAATCAGCCCAAAAATATGAATGGCTAACAGAGAAAAAAAATCCCTGATGGTCCCATACACCTGAGGAATTACAGACCCAGACAAAAGCACTTAAATTAATTTCTTTCCCCCCTACCTGGAATATTTTTTCAGATATGGAAACATCTTGATATGGGGGAATGTAAGCCAACTAGTATCTCAAAGCTAGCTTAAAAATACCAAGAATACAGGATTAATGATTAATAAACACAAATAAGAATCAGAATATGAAAACCACACATGAAATGAAAAACCAAAATATTATGCCAGAAATTAATTCCCCACCTAAAAATAGGCAGGGTAACCCACTGCAACTATCCCCAGATTCCAGCTCCTTGACCCTTACTTATAATTGGTCAAAAGATCCAAAACATTGGATTGGCACTTTTTAGCCATTTTAATATCTCACATCATACATGACATACATTTTACCTGACTAAAATTTATTTGGAAAATGAGGTTAGTCTATAGTTTGGGATTCATTGACATATTTTCCTTTTTCCCAAACTCCCAAATGCAGCCATGCACATTCCAACAGGCCTGAGACTTGCACGCAGCCCTTTCTGCTGAAATTCATGTGCACAGACACATCAAAACAAGCACACAGCCAGTACCCAGGCTGACAGATCTGCCCCCAGATGTCAGAGCCCCTGACAAAGAAGCTAAAACATGAATGGGAAAAGCATGAATATGTAATATACATTTGAATCAATCAACCATTTAAAAAAACCTAGAGATAAGTAAAACAAGTCAGAGAAGACATTTGAAAAACCTCTAAAAGAGGTTTTGACATTTTTGACCAAAATTACAAAAATGGCCAAAAAAATTACCTTCTTCTCAAGCCCAAAGAAGTGACAACCACCTTTACTAAATACCATTGAAATTTCCAGACATTTATTTCTAATCACATAGAATTTTACAAAACTTCACACATATACAAATAAATATACCAAAGAAAGGAATACATGGTTTACAGGATCATTTTCACTGCAAAAATTGGGCAATAAATATTAAAAAGAAAATATCCATTGAAATTTGACAAGGCCATCCAGCCTACACCACCAAGGTCATTCTGTGAGACATTAATTACTGCTGTGCTGGCCCCAGATCACATTTTTGTCCCCTCTATTTACCCTGATAAACTGAAAAGGCATGAATACAGGCATTGTTTCAGATTATGTATTTCCCATCTATTCATTTTCATAATCAAAGACGCAGTGCCATAATGGAATAAATTACTTACTAAGGATAATTCATTCATAAATTAATTTGTTATGACCTTTATATTGAACAGTCCACCCTTAAAAATCAATTTCTGTACTTTGGTAAGCCCTCAAAGAATCATAATAGGCTCATTAATTACCCTCAATCTCAGCTATTGCGGGCACCAAGGTTTAAAAGCTTTAACAGCTAAGTTATCCCCCTCTGATCTGGCTATTTTTCTAGCCAAGAATAGCCATAATACCTATTTTTCTGGTTAATATTGCATTTTTTAATTTTTTACCAAGGTCGCAAGGTCCCAGGTTCAAAGAGTGTTAGTTTAATACCCTGAAGAGAAATTTCAAAAATTCCCAGTCAGTTTCTGTGGCCCCTATTTTTACTTAATTAATAATTTATTAATTAATTAATTCACCCTTGACTCAAACATAACAACCTACTTTTATTTGGTTTATCTATATCCCTACCAATCACTGCTGCATCACCTTTAATAATTTATTTATTCTTAACTTATCACACCCAGGAGCTAAAGGATTGCAAGGGACCTGCCATCTGGTAGGCTGACATCTTTGTTCCAAATTTTGGGAAATTATCATACCCTATGAATGTCTCACCACCCTGAATCAGATTTTCAAAAAAAGCAAATGAATAAAACTCACAAGAAATATGTTTTAATTTAGATCTGATACCAACACTAAGACCTGTTGGAGTGGCTTCCATTGGCCAAAGTTGCCTAAAAAAAATCCACTCATTCTTGCAAAATTGTTGCCTTTGCAAAAAATTCATGGTGGGAATCCAGATTTTGACTCTTTTCACATAACACCTCTCAGATTTCTAAAAATTAAAATAACCTCACTCAATCTCTTCAACAGATATTTTGATCAAAACTCCTTCAATGCTTTCAACAAGTTCTACAAGGAGCAAGCGAATTAAAATCCAACTTTCCAAGTTCTTATTAAACCTGGATTTCCTTACACAGAGGTTCAGCCAATTGGCCTCTGGGATCAGTGAAGAAGGAGGACATCCGTGTAGCGGAATTTGCTGATGTAGGCTTTCCAGGAAGAAACCCAGTTCTCAAGCAGCCAGATTTATAGGATTCCTCCACAAAGGCATTTGATCAGCTTTCCGGGTGCAAGCGCAAACCTCCATGACCTAGATGTTCCCATGTGGAATTGATCACCTCCTGAAACATGTAATAGCTTTGAAAGGCATCTCAAAAACACTTAACCCCCTGAGTTATTTACCAGTGCCTGAAGCAGAAATTTTTTATAGAAACCAAAATATGGCATGGTACCAAACATTGACAGAACCATGGCTTACCCCATCTTTTTCACATCATATATGTATTCCCCAAACAGATGGAAATGACACCCATCAATTCGGTTTCCAGTGCATGACCCTGAGAAAGTTATAATCTATTCTCCAAACAGATGGAGACAACACCCATGAATCTGGTTTGAAGGGCCTGACCCTGAAAAAAATACATTCCAGGACCGTGTGGCAAAGACCAAACCAGTTTGGTGGACCTGAGAATGAGCCCCAAGTTCATGAATTTACTGATGCACAAAGGTATTTCTTTCTAAACTGAAACCAACAACACAAGTCATGGGCTTGGAAGAAACTCAGGTGGCAAAAACAAAATGGTTTTTTACCAGCGCAAGGGGGGTGAGGCATTACCTCCAAAGAACCCATTTGTGCGCAAATCTCTCAAAGGCCATTGAAATGATTGTGAGTGGGTCCCAAAAGGGAGTTTAACAGCTGATATTAAAAGACTTATTGGGAGAACACTGAATTGTTGTGTAGGAGTCTTTTAAGCCCTTTGTATGGGAGGCAAAAATAGGTCTTCTGTCCATTAAAGGGGAATCTTAGGCTTGAATCACCAGGGGGCAGCTTTTGACAAGATGTAAAATCCAAAAATTGTTTTGATGTGGGCTGTATGTAAAAAACAGTAAAAAATCTGACCCATGAGGTGGGCCTGCTAGTTCAAAATTTTCAGCTTTCACTTGCGCAAAGATCTTGAGTGGCCACAACTGACAGTTCCAGTAGCCTCTAATAAGAATTTACCTTGGAATTCAATCCCCAAGTAACCCTTTCCATGCTCATGTGTTGATTGAAATCATTGAAGAGGCAGGTCAATTTAGTTACTTTAATGGTAATGATTGCTAACCTTTTTGGATGATTTTTAACTTTAAAACTTCCCATATGAATTGAGGTTTTGATTGAAATATGGCTTATTCAGCAGCACCTGGGCTATTGGAATAGCAGGATTGGATAAGTATTCCCCTGGAAATATTGCAATAGATGTTATAGCAAGCACCTCTAGGCACAATTTCCTCATCCCAGGGGGTCACCTTGCACCAAGACGTTGAATCAAACAAGTTGGGGGAGACAAAGCTGAGGAGTGAGGTGTTGCACACCAATGAGGGTAGTGAATTCAGTTGCAGTGTTCTTCATCAGGGGCTTTGACCTGCCTTACTTCTATCTTTTGGAATTGGAAGTCAGTTTTTGTCAGCTTGCTACTATTGCAGAGCAAGCTGCAAAAGTAACAAAAAAACATAAAAATAATAATAATACAATTAACCTAAGAAGGAGTAGGGAAACCATAAATTTTATTACAGAAACAGATTCTCCACCCAAAATTAGGTAGGGTCACTCACTGACCCCACCCTTGAAATCCAACTCCTTATATTTTTAAATAATTAAGGAAAGAAAAACCAAAATACTACGGCTCCATTATTGAGCGTTTTGGCCAATTGAATATTTCACACTCATTGTCACGTATAGCTTTCACACCTAAAATTCAGTCAGAATTGAGGTGTTGTGTATATTTTAGGAGTTACCGGCGGAAATGTGTTTTGTCACAATTCCCGCACGCAGCTGCGGCAGCCAATGCACCCGCGCGCGGCTGAGATACAGCCTTGTCACCCTGTCAAGGTCGTGTACGCAGCCCCGGGCCCCTGACAAGTACAAAGCCGCGGGACTACAGGCTGACAGAGCAACAGGCGGCCTGAGAGGCTCAGGTACTGCGTAAACAGGCTACAACATACACGGGAACTTTCTACATATGTAATCAATGTTCCCGTGGATAGTAGACTGTCTAAAAATACATAATATTATATAAAAATAGATAAATAATCCTTACACCTATTTTTTACTTAATATAATGCAAAGTACCAAGAAAGTCAAAAATAAGACAATGACAACTTCTAAAAATATATTAAAATACTTTAATAAACTTTTATGAGAATTGCTATACATCAATATCTTTGTGACATACTAAGGAAAATAATGATGTAAAAATATTACATGAGTTCTCATGAATTATATTTTTAAGTAATTATCTTAACAAATCAACTTGAACTCGAAAATAAAGAGTAAAATCAATATTATGACTTTTACTCCAGTTATATAATACATAATGAGAACTTACCTGACATCAAAATTTCTGTAAAAATGTCTATTAATATAATTATTAAATTACTGGGAACATTTACTAAGGATAATTAATTAAATAATAAATCAATAGGACAGATTAGTGTTATTCACACATCCTAATGTCCATTATAAGGTAGAATAATTCCCATACCCTGAGGAATTAGATGCTACCCGTGCTATAGCACCAAGAACACATGATAGGCTACTCCTGGTTACCCTGCTAGCCTTCGTGTCCGTTCCTTTGTGCACCTACGACCCTCAGAAGGACCATGTTGGGACTCCAAAAGCTATAAATGAAGAGTCCTTTTGAGGATATTGATGGGCAGAGACCCAGTAATATTCATATCCAGATGGCTTTCCAAGGTAATCAAGTACTTATAAGAGATAATTAAGTGATTTATGGAAATGTCTGATCAGTAATAACAGTCCTCAAACCTCTTTTTATCAATTAAAACTGCTGAAGAACCTTATAACCCCAGTATACAGGTTTAACCCATCAGTACACGTCTCAAACAGATACCCAAAGGATTTAATAATATACCAGTGAGTCTTATTATCCTTTCTCTGTCGTGGTAGCTTGCCTACAAGGCCCTGCCACTCCACTGTATATTTAAATATACATATTATCTTTGGGTAAAATATTCTTTAAAATAAAGAGCCCAAAGTAACCAGGACTATGTGTTTTCATACTGAAATCCCTGAAGAGAGGTGTTAAAGATCCCCAATATAATTGTGGACCCTCTATAAATATTTAATAATCAATTTATTCATATTGATTCAAAACAATAAACAATAACCAAACCATTTAACCTTGCAATAAGCTTAATCCAAATATTCTACAGATTTTTTCTGCATTTATTAAATAATATTTTTACCATTTACTCTATCACCTCTGGTAGCTAAAGGATAGCCAGGGTCTTGGCATCCAGGAGGCTGACAGTTTTATTCAAGGTTATTTACCTCACCCTCAAGAAAGGCCCACTTGCAAACACCTTTGGATTCTTTTAGCTTGGGCAAGAACTGATGTTTTCTGTGATTTTTTTTTACTGGGATGAGGAGATGTTGACCTGGATTGTTTTGGTAAGTAAAATATCCTGGATAAGAAACAGTGAACTAACTTTTGACACAGACGCAGAGCTTTGTGGTGTCTTATTTATAACCTTGGGTTGAGAGCTGCGTTGCGGGCTGCGCGCTCAGCAGTTGCGTAGGTCGTGCTCAGCATTTGGGTGCGCGCGGTCTCAGCAGTGCCTGCTGAGAGCTCAGCAGCAGCCGCTGCGGGCTCAGCACCAGGTGCAGGTTGGGCCTACTCCAAGGGCCCCGGGCCGCGACCCGCCCAGGAAATGCAGACTGAGTGATGGAGCCGGCCTGACCAAGCTCATGGGTGGCTAGTCCAGAAAGCAAGGGCGGGGCGATTGGGGGTTAGGTGCGCGTGGGCTGACTTGCGGACCGCAAGGTCTGCGGACGCGCGCAGGCGGGCTAACCAGGGGGCTCCAAGTAGGGCGCGGCGCAGGGCCGCATCATGAGAAGGACAAACCGGGCGTACGTTGGTATCAAAGGGCACGGGTATGGGGCAAGGAATGGAGGGGTAGGGTTGGGCTAGGGTTCTGTGCTTAGGGGTTGTGTTTCATTTTTCTTTTGCGTTTGTGGTTGTACTTAGGTAAGGGTTGAAGGGGGGGGATCCAAGTCCTCACCCTCAACTCTGGGTTGGGTTATGATCAATCCATCAATCTATCTATTGAAGGGGGGAATCAATCCATCTATTGGGGAAGGAAAGGAAAGGAAGAGGAAGGATTGGAGGAAGAAGAATACATCTCATCATCTCTCTTTTATCTCACTACACTTAAGAACTGATTGCATCCAACCTCCTTACAGACGCCTAGATCAATAACTTCCGGACTTGCGGACAACTAAGGAGCGTAACTCTCCTTTACTTTCCACATCTGGGGGTCTGGCTGGGAAGTAATCTTTTGTCTAGGTCTCTCACAGATATTGGGTGCAATTCTGCCCACAACTACCCCAGGATTGAATGTTCCACCCTTGTTCCCTCTCCAGCAGAAAGCTGGCGGGCAAACACCTCCACCACCGCCGACTACTTGGTCCGGCAGTTTTGCTCCTCCTTGGTTGGAGCCTTTGGAGGCGGCTGAAGTTCCGCGATGGGTCTGGCTTAGGCCGCAGAACTTCTGCCATCTCTGATTCGACACCGCAGACATCGGGCCTTTTCTGGCGAGATTTCAGGATATTGTGGACTCCGAAAACGCGACTGGTGAAGACAAGGTCCGCACGGTCATTCTCTTCATTGCGGAAAAGAATACGTTTGGGATGTGGAAAATATGGCAGGGTACAAGGCTCGCGACTGGGGAAGGCTCTGGGGAGAGATGATGGCAAGGCGGGATAAGAACGAGCCCCGCTTTTGGGAGACGGACTTTGAACAAACGGCGGTTGAGGCAATTTCCCAAGGTGGGGTGCGGACGCGGAGCAATCTGTCCAAGTACAAGTCCCAGTTTGACCAAATTCAGAGTTATCTAGAAAAGAAACAGGTGGTGGCAGGTCAGATGGGGCCATGAAGCGGGCGTTCCTAGGCAGGCTTGCGCCACAACTTTGCGCGCGGGTCCATAGTTACCTATTCAAGCGCGGGTTGGTGACGTGGTCAGTGGTTGGGAGCGTTGCTCTCCTTCCAAGCCTGGGCGTAATCAACCAGGCGGTTGAGAGAAAGATTGACTTGGAAGAGCTGATCAAGGATATGGCCCGGTTGTTCCCGGAGAGTTCAAGGGAGGCAACAGCCTTTTCCACCCCAGCCCCAACAACGTTACCGCTTGCGGAACCGCCAGCGACGGAACGGTCCGTAGCCCCTTTGCAGTCAATGGGAGTACCGGTGAACAAGGTAACAGACATGCTACAGGACTTGCGGATACTTATGAATTTGATGGCGGCCCAGCCAACGGCTCTGCCTCTGGCTTTCTCATGCGATCCGCCGCCCCATGCAAGAGGGGGCTTTCAGCCCAGTAGCAGACCAACGGGGGGGTTTTTGGTTTTTCAGTGCACATATTGCGGCAATAAAAGTCATTGGAAGTCTGGTTGCACGGATCTGACCAAGGACATGAACAAGGGGTTGGTTTGCGCGTCCGGGGGGACCAACATATTGCCGTTGGGCAAACCGGTGGACCTGGGGGCCGGTCAGCCACTGCCGGTGGAGCAGGTTAGGGCAAGGGCCGGACCCCCAGGGGCCGCTTAGGTGTCCCTTGGGATCGTCACTGGGCCCAAAACGTGACGGGCACCGCGTGTGGAGGCGGAAGTTAGGACCCTGGCAGCAAACAAGTGGATTGTGTCGGAAAGGATGGACGTGGATTCCAAGGCGCAGCCATTAAATCAAGCTCTGAGGGTTGGGGGGCGACGCGCCAACAATCAGCTCCGGAGGAAGAAGGAAGGCCGCGGAAGTTGTTCGGCAAGTGATGGGGAGTGAGGTACCAATACCTCTCACGCTACGGGAGCTGGTCGCGGTCTCTCCGGTGGTTGTTGAGGAAATGGTCCAGGCGCTGAAGGAGCACGGGGGTGGCAGGATCCCGGCAAAAGTGCAGCGCGTGAATGTGGCGACGAAGGAAGCGGAACGGGAGTTGTGCCAATCCAAAGCCGTGTTGGTGCCGCTTGCCTATGTCTAACTGAAGATTGCGGGAAGGAAAGTGTGGGCAATGGTGGACATCGGGTCAATGGTCAACCTGCTCCCGTTGAAACTGGTGGATGATTTGGGCTTGGTGCGGAGGAAGTGTGCTATGGGCTTGCAGGTGCTCAATGGGGGGGAATGTTGGGTAGATGGGGTGGTGGAGGAGGAAGAGGCCGAGGTTTCAAAGGTTTGGAAGCCGTTGTTGTTCCTCTTGGTTGAGTGCAGTGACGTGATTCTGGGTCGGCTGTTCATGTTTGGATTCCGGGCCCAAAAGACATTCATTGCGGAGGAAGGGACGGAGGCGCTGACGGTGGAGGACGCGTCCAGGGCAAGGTTTGAGACAACGATCTCCAACCACGGGACGGGGAAATGGGTGCCATCGGCGGCGGTTGGCATAGAGGTGGGGTCCAATGGTGAGGACAACCGCAAGGGCCACCCTGCGGAGGGTTTTCCCTAGTTGACCGTGTGTACCCCGCGGGGAAGGATCCGGCCTTGTGCGGGCGGTCAACTAGGGAGGAGCAAAAGACGGAAGGAAGTGCGCGGAGGGCGCAAGCAGCAGAAGTAAGTCCTCTTCCTCAGTATGCACCACCCGGAGGTACTGCGTTTCAAAAACCCTACCATAGTGCCACGCTTGTGAGCAAAGGCAAGAGCCGCGGGTTGATTGTTGCCAGGATTCACGACGACAACAGCAGGAACGTAAGGATGGTTAGGTGCAACGCGGGGCAATGCAAGCCTGTGGCGCAAAAGGTCTGGCCCCGTAACAAGCCAATGCCACAGGGGCTGAACGGGCCTCTGAGGCCAATCTCCTGGTCTTGGGATCCCTGGGTGTGTCCGTTGAGGAAGTTTGGATTGGTAACGCGGTTGGCGCGGATCACAAACGAGCAAATCAATGCGCTGAATTTTGGGCCGGCAGGGTGGTTGAGTATGGAGGAGAAGGATTTGTTAGCATTGGTGTTGGTGCTCTGCGAGAAGGCCCTCGCCTTTGGGCCCAATGAGCGCGGATTGCTGAAGGACAAGGTTGGCGACCCCTATGTAATCCCCACGGTGCCGCACGAGCCCTGGAAAATCAAGCCAATTACAATCCCTTGGACCGTGCAGGAACCCTTCTTGGAACTGGTCCGGGAGCGTGTGAGGAGGGGTTTGTACAAGCAGTTGACATCAAGCTACTCTAGTCCAATTTTCACAGTTGTTAAACAGGACGGGAAGTCGCTTAGGATTGTTCACAACCTGCAGCGGCTTAACTAGTTCACTATCTGGGACATGGGATTGTCTCCGCGCGTGGACAAGTTCCTGGAATTGATGGCGGGGCGCGCGTGTTACAGCTTGGTCAATGTAATGGGGGGGTATGATCAGCGCAAGCTCCATCCCGACTTGCGGCCGCTAACCGCGTTTGAGACAGGATTGGGAAGGATGCAGTTGACACAGTTGCTGCAGGGGGCGACAAACTTGGTGGCGGTCTATCAAGCCCAGATGACGTGGATGCTGCGGGACAACATACCGGATGGGGTTCTGATCTTCATCGACAACGCCAGTATCAAAGGACCAAAGACGGATTACGGGGGTGCGGTGCTAGAGGAGGCCCAAAAGATTTGCCGCTTCATCTGGGAGTACGCGCAGACATTAGGGTGTGTTTTGTTTTGGATTGAGGAGGAAGGGCTTATGGTATTGGGGGGAAAGTTGGCAGTTTGTGTTCCGGCGTTGGAAGTGCTAGGCCATGTGGTGGCTTGCAACGGCAGGAGAATCGCGGCAAAGAAACAAAACAAAGTTCTCGAATGGCCAACCCCGCAGACGCCCTTGCATATTCTCCAATTCTTAGGACTGTGCAGCTATGTTTGCATGTTCATTGAATGGTTTGCAGAAGTCGCAAGTCTGCTGCGGGCGCTGACCCAGAAAGGCGCAGCATGGGAATTGACGGCGCGGTTTGAAGCTGCCTTTGCAAAGCTCAAGGAGATTGTGGGTGGCAACATTGTCCTCTGCAACATTGACTAAAACGCAGGAAGGATCCGCTTGGCCATTGACTCTAGCAAGTTTGGCGCGGGCAGTGTCCTGACGCAGGAGGAGGATGGTAAGGATAGGACGGTTCTCTACGAGTCCGTGACTTTTACAGCAACGGAGAGTTGGTACTTGCAGCAAAATTTTGAATTATGCGGAGTCACCAAAATTGTGCGGAGGCTTCAGAACCTGCTCTGGGGGGTGCACTTCGAGCTTCTGGTTGACGCGGAGGCCCTGGCAAGGATGATCAATTCTACAACGCTGCCAAACGCTCCTATGACTAGGTGGGTGGCGTTTCTCAAGCTCTTCACTTTTGGCGTGGTTCAGGTTCCGGGGAAGGCGTTCACAATGCCCAACGCGCTGTTGCGGTATCCACGGGAGGATCCGTTTGAGGTGAAGGAGTCCTTGGATGTGGAGTCTCCGGTTATTTGCGCTGGTATGATGGAGACAGAGGTCACTCTTCTGATGCATCAGTCCGGGCGCTACGCGATCTTATGCTCCTTCTTGTGGGATCTCCGGTTTCCCAAGGACGCTTCAGGAAAAGAAATTTGGTGGGCAAAGCGGCGGATGACCAACTTATACAAGCAGGACGGGCAACTGTGGCAACAAAGTACCCCGGTGCCTTTGGTGGTTACAACATCAAGGAGGGACCAGGAAATGATTCTGAGGTGTCTCCACAACAACCTTGGGCACCGGGGGCAAGATCAAAACGCGGAGGCGGGTGAAGGCAAGGTTCTGGTGGCCGGGTGTGGTGCGCCTGGTATGGGAATGGGTGAAGTCTTGCAAAGCGTTGTGGTGACCAATCCGGGACACCCTGGAAAAAAAAAATAAAAAAATAAAAAAAAATAAAAAATAAAAAATAAAAAAAAAAAAATCGGATTTCAGTTGTACCCCTATGTGTACCTTCATTTCCCCCATCTCTCAACTTCTCCCTGTCCTAGTGGTCTAGGAGAGGCCTCTTGACTGTCTCTCCGTTTCTATCCTCTCTTCCTATGTTCGACTCCCACTTGTTGCGCTCGCGGCCCTGAATTTTGGCGACGCAAGCAATTGTTGAACCACTTTTGACGATCCCTTCTCCTCTTCATCCTCTCCCTCCTCAAACTCCTCTCCCTCATCTCCATCATCATCATGGCCATTGTTTGTTGGTCAAAAGGTCTACAGTCGATAATTTTTCATCCCGGAACGTCTTAAATCATACTTCCCGTTCTCCCAGTGATTACGCCCTGGCCTTGTATTCTGGTCTATGGGCATTTGACGGTTGGGACGCCGGCCTGGCTCGGCTGCCATCATTTCCATTGTTGGATCCGAGTATCTCTGTCGGATCCTTTACCAAACTGCCTTCAAAGCATCACCCAGTGTATCCGCAAGATCGATCCCCTTGGTCGACATCAAGGTTGTCGCGATCTTCATCCTCTTCCTTGTCAACTCGATCAATGGCTTCTCAGTCAAAGCAGGAAGGCATGCACTGATCATCCTCCTCATCCATCCATTGGGTCGATCTTCAACCGTACCTACCCAGTCTCAGCTCACTCCTCTTCAACAAACAACAACCACAACCACAACAACAACATCATCATCATCATCGTCATCATAATCATCATCCAGCAGTCACTAACACTACTCCCAGCAGTACAAACCCTGTTGGTGATGACGATGATGACAATCAACAGACACTGATTGGTACATCAATCCAATCAATCCCACCACCATCACTCATCCTTGCCCATCATTTGATCCGACCGACGACCGCGAGCGACCGCTTGCGGCCGTCGGAACCTTCACTCCGTTGTCGCCGCCGATTGGGCGACGACAGCTGTTGTCAACACCCGCGACCGCTGTCGCGGGTGTCCATCTGGTTGCCCGCGGTCATTCTCGACGCGGGTGACATTTCTTTTTTTTTCCCCCTCATGTTATTTATTTTTTATTTTTTTTTTTATTATGTTTTCATTTTCCCGCACCTATTTGTAGTATCACTTGTACATAGTATACAGGGCCTCATGTCTATAAAAGGAGGGGCTCTCCCCTGCCTTTTGGCCAAGCATAAGGGGATCCAATCCATCCTATGAGACCATCATCAGTAATCAACTTATCTGTGGGCATCCTTCCCCACCTATCTGAGCCATTTATCCGGGTATATCCATGATTGCCCCCTTGATCCTTTGAGCCTCCATACTCAAACTCTGTCCTTTGTGACCTTGATCCTTATCACCAACCAATAGCCTTGCTTGTTGAAGAAGAATTCCTGTCTGCCTGAATTCTTGAGTGTGTTATACCACTCTGATCCCTTTTTCCGACCATGCTGGTCTTGATCTCTCCTTGATCATCTTTCTGGAGCCAATCACGTATGATTGAAGAGGTTTTATTAAGCTTAAAACCTGGAGTGTTATACCTCCCTTCTTCTTTGAGGTTGAATTTTGCCACACTATTCTTGAGTCCCTTGAGAAGTGTTGGGATATTCTTGCTCAAATTCGTTATTGATTTGCTTCTAGAGCTTCATAAACAAATTGCTTTTGTTTTGTTCAGCCTCCAACAGTTATCTGGTACCCTTCAAGCGCTTGATTGCGGAGAGTTGGGCAGGTTCATTGAGAACCTGGAGGTTGGTTGGGATTGAGTTGATCTTTCCTAATCAGCTGCTGATGACCAGAGTTATTAGCTTGTGGGCGTTGTTACTTACAACTGCCTTGTTCTTTTGAACTCTGAACAAACCTTGACTTATTTGTTCAAGACTTTACCTGCACCATCTTGCCTCAGATAGTATTGTTTCCATCACTACCGACAACTCTTATCCTCTTCCCTTACTTTGATTTCTCATCCATAAGGTTCTGGACCTTGATTCTGGTTACATTTAAATATTATTGTAACTCCTAGGAGGGCAGCCTAAACAGCACCTTTCCCCTCCACAGAACTGCCACGGCTTAGCACCGTTTGGAGTCTTACAGCGTGTCAATGGCGGAGTTCTAGGCTGCCCAGGGAGGTGGGTAACCCTACGGGGGAGGACGCGTTTTTAGGGCGGGTCTCCCTTGATGTGGTCCATATAAAGGCAGGGAAGTTTGTGTACCTGCTGGTTGCGCTGTAAGACTCCAAACGGTGCTAAGCCGTGGCAGTTCTGTGGAGGGGAAAGGTGCTGTTTAGGCTGCCCTCCTAGGAGTTACAATAATATTCAAATGTAACCGGAATCAAGGTCCAGAACATTATGGATGAGAAATCAAAGCAAGGGAAGAGGATAAGAGTTGTCGGTAGCAATGGAAACAATACTATCTGAGGCAAGATGGTGTAGGTAAAGACTTGAACAAATAAGTCAAGGTTTGTTCAGAGTTCAATAGAAAAAGGCAGTTGTAAGTAAAAACCCCCACAAGCTAATAAATCTGGTTGTCAGCAGCTGATTAGGAAAGATCAACTCAATCCCAACCAACCTCCAGGTTCTCAATGAACCTGCCCAACTCTCCACAATCAAGCGCTTGAAGGGTACCAGATAAATGTGGGAGGCTGAACAAAACAAAAGCAATTTGTTTATGAAGCTCTAGAAGCAAATTAATAACAAATTTGAGCAAGAATATCCCAACACTTCTCAAGGGACTCAAGAATAGCGTGGCGAAATTCAACCTTAAAGAAGAAGGGAGGTATAACACTCCAGGTTTTAAGCTTAATAAAACCTCTTCAATCAAACTTGATTGGCTCCAGAAAGATGATCAAGGAGAGATCAAGACCAGTATGGTCGGAAAAAGGGATCAGAGTGGTATAACACACCCAAGAATTCAGACAGGAATTCTTCTTCAACCAGCAAGGCTATTTGTTGGTGATAAGGATCAAGGTCACAAGGGACAGAGTTTGAGTATGGAGGCTCAAAGGATCAAGGGGCAATCATAGAAATACCCGGATAAATTGCTCAGATAAGTGGGGAAGGATGCCCATGGATAAGTTTGATTATGATGATGGTCTCATTGGATGCTAGGATGATGATGATAGGATCCTCCAATGCTGGGCCAAAAAACAGGGGAGAGCCCCTCCTTTTATAGACATGAGGCCCTGTATACTATGTACAAGAGATACTACAAATAGGTGCGGAAAAATGAAAACATAAAAAAAAGATGAGATGAGAGGAAAAAAAAGAAATGTTGCCCGCATCAAGAATGACCGTGGGCAACCAGATGGACACCCGCGACAGCGGTCGCGGGTGTCGACAACGGCTGTCGTTGCCTGATATGCGGCGACAGCGGGGTGAAGGTTCCGACGGCCGCGAGCAGTAGCTCGTGATCGTCGGGCGGATCAGATGATGGGCAAGATGGACTGTTGTTTGGGATGGTGTAGGATACTGAGTGGAAGCATGACCGTGACGGAGGAGGATTGATGGTTCACAGATCTCGAGGGTTGAGTCAGGACGGTGGCTGTTTGAGGATGAGCGTTAGAATGAGCGCGTTGATGTTGGGTACGACAATCGATGACCGTCTGAGCTGAGACGAGACGTTGTTGGTGTGACTGATGAGTGGATGAGTGAGGATTGAGGGGTTTGATGATCGTCTTGGAGTGGGTGAGATGATTGGAAGGTGAAGAAGGCGTTGGTGGGGTATTAGGGAGGATGGTAAGGTTGAGGGTCTCAGGAGAGGATGATTTGAGGCCGGAAGGGTTTTGATCGAGTGATTTGAGGGGGATGAGGGTCTTAGTGGGGATGGTGGATGGTGTTTGGGGTGAGATTCTAGACTTGGGAGGGTTTGATGATGTTCGATGATCATCAGGGGTGATGGTTTGAGTGGTCGAGGAACTGAGTCGGTTGGAGGGTTTTGAAGTTGATTGGGCTTGTTGGTGATGGTATGATGAGGTGAGATTGGATGAGGAAGGATGGGTGATGAGGATGGATGATCATTGGTGGTGAGATCAATAATGATGTGATGACGAGGATGATCCAATCAAAGAGATTGTCAAAGGTGGTTCAACGATTGCTCGAGTCGCCAAAAGTCAGGGCCGCGAGCGCGACAAGTAGGAGTTGAACATAGGAGGGGATCGAAACAGAGTGAAAGGTAAGAGGCCTGTCCTAGACCGCTAGGACAGGGAGGAATTGAGAGATGGGAGGAAATGAAGGTACCCATAGGGGTACAACCAAAGAAATTTTTTTTTTTTTTTTAATTTTTTTTTTTTTTTTTAATTTTTTTTTTTTTTTTGCCATGGTGTCCCGGATTGGTCAACACATCTCTCCCCAACTTACAGACTTTCCCTAGTCTGCATCTAAAGTTTGAAGGGATTTTTTTTTAAAAAAAAAATCAGGGAACAAAGAAATTGGAGCAAGGATTGGCCATTTATTGATCTCCAGAGCAATTGAAGAGTTGAGGAAAATATCTTGATTCTTCCAAATGAGCCCTAGAAGCGGCAGGAATAGAACAAGGAGGGCGTTCCAGGTGCTCACCTATGTGGCATACAGTAGAGTTTTACAACAAAAGCGCAGCAAATGACCCTGGTGGTGCACAATTGGGAGGACTTACTTCTGAGATAAGTTGCCCCCACGACAATGAAACTTCTTGACTTGATCAGCAGAGAACCTTCTGGCCAACCAAGTACCATCCAGCTCCTCCAAAACATAAGATCCACCTCTAACTTGATGAACCACTCAATAAGGGCCATTCCAACGATTAGAGAAAAGCTTGCCCCACTGGGTCTCCAAAGATCAATTATAAGCTAAAACTAGGTCACCAGGGTTCAAAGGCTCCCTGATTTGATTAGAGTGCTTTTCCTCCCAATACTGGACGGATTTTTCTCTGGACTCCATCATCTTTTGATAAGCTTCATCACGAACGTCTTCACTTTGCTCCAGTTGCTTGGATCTAGCAACTAACAGATCAGTGGTTGAGGAAACCTCCTCCCAAGAGATACCCAAGAAAGATTCCATTTCCAGATCCAAAGGAAGGACTGCTCTTTGACCAAAGATGATTTCATAAGGTGAGTAGGCAGTAGTCCTTTTGGTTGAGATTCGATCAGAAAAGAGAACAAGAGGAAGGAATTTGCAACAATTCTTGCCACTTTCACCAGCCAGTTTAACAAGTGCAGCCTTCAAAGGGGCATGGCCTCGTTCCACCATGCCTTGGCCTTCAGGATAATAAGGAGTAGTAACTCTATGTTGTCCAGGAAGGGATCGGATCATTTCAGCAAGCTTGCCCCCAAATTCAGAGCCACCATCAGTAGAGTAAGATTGAGCCAGGCCATAACGCATTGTCCAGGTCTTGTAGAGGAAAGCTGCCACTGATTCAGAGCTAAGGTTCTTAAGAAATTTTGCTTCAACCCATCCGGAAAAATCATCTCTAGCCACAATGAGGTACTTAGCACCACCTGCCTTAATATGAACCACATCCATAGCAATCCTTCCAAAGACAGTGGACTCCCCAGTAGGATAACGAATTTCAGCTGGGCGCCTAAGATCACGTTTTTGACAAACTTCACAACTCTTGCACCATTGAGAGATGGATTTCTTCAAAGATGGCCACCAGAATTGTTTGGATAATCGTCAATAAGTTTTGGTTTCCCCACAATGACCAAGGCCTTCATGGAGACTTTCAAGGATAGAATCTTGTTTAGAGGAAATAGTAAAAACAATAAGAGCACAAGGATTTCCTCTCTTCATAAGTCTAGAGCCTTGAACAAAAAAATTAGAAGACTTTTGTTTAAGAGATCAAAATTCCTTAGCAGAGAGATCAGGAGGTTTTTGAAGAGTTGAAAGGTACTGCTCTAATTTAAGCCAGAAGCCTTGTTGAAAGCCAGAATAATTTTGAGAAGAAAAAGAGAAAATAGGTTGGATTAAAGGTTCCTCTTCATTGAAATTGGTTCCAACATCAGATTTGTTGTCCCCAAGAGGGTGTTGAGATAAACCGTCAGGCATGGTGAAAGATTTCCCCGGCCTGTGAACAATATCAAAAGAGAAAAGCTGGATAAAGGCCACCCAACGAGTCATAGGAGCATTGGGAAGACTGGGAGCGTTGATCATTTCAATGATGGATCAAGCATCAACTTGCAATTCAAAATGTTGGCCCCAGAGAATGGTTTGAAGTTTCTTCATCATTCAAGCCACACCACAGAGTTCCAGTTTGGGCTGGGAGTATCTAGATTCTACATCTGAAAACAACAAAGATTCATAAAGAGCAGGACGGTCCCAACCATTTTCATCTTCCTGAGTAAGGACGGCCCCAACAGATTGATAACTAGAATTGACAGCCAGCTTGATCTTGCCAGCTCCAGGTCCATAAGAGATCTTTTTCAAAACTATGTCTTTACCAACTATCCTTTTGAGTAGCTGGAAAGCACATTCACAATCTTGGGTCCAAATCAATTCAGCATCTTTTCTGGTTAGACGACGCAAGGGTGCACAGATTTTGGATAAAGATGGGATAAAGATTCTAACATAAGTGACAACACCTAGAAAGCCCCTAACTTCAGTTGGATTGATTGGGGTAGGCCAAGAGATGATCTTGTTGACTTTGGCTGGTGCCATCCTTCTTCCTTCCTTGCAGACCACATGACCAACAATTTCCAGAGCAGGGACACAAGCCGCCAGTTTGGATCCAGAGACAGTAAGGCCAGATTCCTTGATTCGAAACAGAATCCTCTCCAAGGTAGTAGCCTATTCCCAGATAAAACGACGAATTCCTGAATGCCAAGGTAAGAGCTTATTATCATAGTCAGATACTGGACATTTAATTCCGCCATCGTCAATAAAGATACCAGCATGATCAGGGATTTCATCCTGGAGGATCCACATCATCTGAGCCTGATAGACTGCAACCGAGTTGGTGGCTCCTTGAGGTAATCGAGTAAGTTGAAATCAACCAAGAGGAGTATTGAAAGTAGTGAGAGGACGAGAAATAGGATGTAAGGATCGTTCGTCATAGACACCCATAATATCCCCTAGACCATAGCAAGCTCTTCCCGCAAAGGATTCAACAAATTCTTCAGTAGCAGGAGGGATACCAGAGTCTTTAATAGTAACTTTATTAAGAGGTTGAAGATCACGAACTATTCTAAGTTTACCATTACTCTTGAGGACACAGAAGACGGGGCTGGAGTAACTAGAAGTTGACTGTTCATACAGGCCAGTCAAACTCATTCCCGGACCAACTTGATGAATTCGTCAACTTTAGCAGCAGGGATAGGGATCTTTTTCTTTTGCCAAGGATCATTTTCAACTACAGGGATGATATAAGGGAGGCCATAGGATTCCCGCAAGAGACCTCTCTCTTCTTCACAGAAAGCAATAGATTTTTCCCTTAGAGATAAGACATTTTTGATTAAATTTAACTCATCAGGAAGAAGCCATCCATCTGGACCAAAGTTGACCACCTTCAGACGTTCTTCAGTGACCCGTCCATTAGGCACAAAGGGACCAGTAAGAGATTGAGGAAGACCACAGTAAGGATCGCGAGATAGAGGAGGACGCATAAGGGGAGGATTGAGGTTGAGAGGCATAGGCTGGTTGACTGGTTGGATCTTCTTAGCAACTGGTTTATACTTAGTGGCAAAAGAGAGAAGTTCTTGTTTCCTCCAAGAGTTGACCAGAGAGACTTGATTACAAAAGCTGAGTCCAAGTTCCAACATCTTCCAAGTCCGATGTTCTGCAATATCCTTGAAGGGTGCCTTTTCCATAAAAGGAGAACCAGGAGATAATATGTTGCTCACATGTGTGGCACAAGGTAGGGTTTCAAAAATGACGGTAAAAGATTGCCCTGGCAGTGCACAATTGGGAGGACTTACTTGTACCCCAAACTGCCTCCACTGAAGCCCATATTCCTTCATACCAAAATCGCCAAAAACGGAATTGCAATTAGGATCTAGTTTAGACTCATTGCAGAGATTCAAACCAGAACTGAGAGAAGATTGATCAGACTCAAAAGTAGAAGGAAAAGAAGACACAACAGATCCAGAGAAAGAAGGAGATGGAGATGAAATATTTTTGGATTTTTCTATTTTGATATGTTTTTGTTTTTTAATATTCTTGAGCTCAGAAGAGAATGATGAAAGGAATGAAAAATAAGCCTGAGGGATGGGAGTTGACCCTTGAGTTTCAGTCTGAGGCTGAAAAGAACTACAACCATTAGTAGGATCAACTATTCCCCTAAAAAATGAGAGGAACTAGAGTTATCCTTCTGCTTCCCCTTAAAAGATGATTTTGGAGAATGACCAGGAAAATCTCTTTCCCAACGACCAGAATCCAAAGAGCAAAGAGGAACTTTAATTTTCCTGCAATCAGCATCAGGGAGAAGAATTCTCTCCCCAACTTGATCAGAAAACATCAAGGTTGCACCAAAGTCCATTAAGAAGGGTCATCCCAAGATCATAGGACTGTCTAAACGAGTGATCCAAAAGTGGCAGGTTCCAACAATATTTCAACCAATCCTGACCAGTACATCTTCAGCAATACCAACCAGTTCACAAGCTTGATTTCCTATTCCATACACTGCAGAGTTGAAGCTGACCCTAGGACTAAGTTTGAGCTTGCAGGCCATAGAATCCGAGATTAAGTTAAGCTGAGATCCAGAATCCACAAGAGGAGAAAAAGTTTTAGCTGAGTCACCAAGATAACAAGGAAGGAAGCCAAGTGGACAGGAATAAAGGTTGGAGTCTAAAGAAGGACTGGTTCCACCAGAGTCCTCCATTAAAGTGCCAGAGGAGACTTTGAGTTCTTCAGGGACAATTTCCACACGTCAACAAGAGAACCATTTCTTCATTCCTTCAGCAACAGATGGAGAGATCGATAGGAGTTCAGCCACAGATAGATCAGGAATTTTGAGATCAGAAATTTTCTTTAATACTCCCTCCACAGCATCGGGGTGATCCTTGGAGATTCCCCTTTAAAATCAAACTTTGGGCTGGGTGGAGGGAGGAAGTTCAGGTGACGCAGAATCTAAGATAGGATTAGAAGGTTGAGGTGAGGGAGAAGGATCAGGGTGATCTGGGAACCTTTCAATGAGTGTTTCCTTTTCTACCTCCATGTCTTCTACATCAGAGGAACGAGACTCGAGTGATGATCAACGTTTAACAGGTTTTTGAAGGATTGAAGTTGGCAAGGAAGGAGCCTTATGAGGTTTAGGTTCCTCATCTCGTTTCCTGGCTGGATCAGATTGATAAGTAGTCCCAGTAAGACTAGAGGAAGAAATAGCTGGAGGATACCAAGGTTGGAGGGTACCACAGGATGATCAAAATTCAAGGGAAGCAAGAGATGCTTTCACAGGAGGTGATGGCTGGTAAGAGGCCACCACATGTCGGATAGGACAAGACGAGTCAAAAGGGATTAGGGCACCATTAGGGAGGAAGTAATTGTTTCCCCTCTGCTCTACCAATTTTTCCTTTAGGTCCTTCTGAAGTTCTTGGCATCGTCCGGTTCCATGGCCTTCCCTATGACAGTAGTAACAGACCAGAGTTGATTTGGGGACAGAAGAAGGAGTTTTAGGCGTAGCTAGTGAGGAAATCTTTTGATCTATTTTGTTCTCAAAGGCTCTAAGTAACTTGGTGATTTCATCTATAGTAGTAGGTTCTCGATTGGAATTAGGATCTGCTTTAGGCCTACGATCTTCCTCCATTTTAATCATAATATCGTTTGACTCTTTAAAAGAAGGAGCATGGACTGGTTCAGTAGTTCTAGGCTTTTCAAAGGTAAGAGCAGTTTGACCTTTCATGACTTTATCCACAGTACTCCTAAGGGTGAGAAAAACAGGGAGCTTGAATTGATTATCCCTGGTGGTAATCATGGATCCAGATTTGACAAGTTCTTCTTTAATCCTTTCCTCCACAGCCAACAAAAAAGATTGGAAGAACTTTGCTTGAATTTCGTCCACTGTTTCAATGTGATTGTTTCGGATAAGATAGTTTTGAATGGGATCCCAAGACTTCCTAAAAATCTGATAGTCAGAGGCTGAAGAAATACCACCATTGGAGATCCACTGAGAAACCAGAGCATCCAAATCCTGCAGAGTAAACCTAGCCAAATCTATTTTACCCCAGTATGCCAACATAGCCTTCCTGAGAAGCGTCCAGTTATGGGATTCAAATCCCTCAAAAGACTCGATTACCTCCATAACTTCATCAGAAGAGATAAAGAATCGCAACTGATAAGCCATATCAAATTCACTAGCTCCATCCACTTCAGCAGCCATTTCGTAGGAGTCCAAGAATTGCTCAACATTTGTACCGTTGAAGCCTAAGTTCTTGTTCTGAGGTTTGATCTTTACCATCTTAGGTCGGACAGGGGTGGTTGGAGTAGCGGAAGATGCCATATCGAATAACAGAGTTCCTAGGGGATCCAAAGAGCAGATTTCCAAAGTGGCTCACGAGTGTGGCAAGAGTGGGGTTTCGCCAAAAACGACAAGTATCTTGCCCAAGCGGTGCACAAATTGGGAGGAATTACTTCTAGGATAAGTTGCCTCCACGGATTAGATTTGAGAAGAGAAAAAAATAGGAAAAAAAGATCGGATTTTGAGGTTGATTTTAAATTTCTTGGGACTGTAAATCCCAAGGTTGCTGGTTTGATCCCGGCCCGGGGGACCAAATGTAAGACTCCAAACGGTGCTAAGCCGTGGCAGTTCTGTGGAGGGGAAAGGTGCTGTTTAGGCTGCCATCCTAGGAGTTACAATAATATTTAAATGTAACCGGAATCAAGGTCCAGAACCTTATGGATGAGAAATCAAAGTAAGGGAAGAGGATAAGAGTTTTTGGTAGCAATGGAAACAACACTATCTGAGGCAAGATGGTGCAGGTAAAGACTTGAACAAATAATTCAAGGTTTGTTCAGAGTTCAATAGAACAAGGCAGTTGTAAGTAACAACGCCCACAAGCTAATAACTCTGGTAGTCAGCAGCTGATTAGGAAAGATCAACTCAATCCCAACCAACCTCCAGGTTCTCAATGAACCTGCCCAACTCTCCGCAATCAAGGGCTTGAAGGGTACCAGATAACTGTGGGAGGATGAAAAAAACAAAAGCAATTTGTTTATGAAGCTCTAGAAGCAAATCAATAACGAATTTGAGCAAGAATATCCCAACACTTCTCAAGGGACTCAAGAATAGCGTGGCAAAATTCAACCTTAAAGAAGAAGGGAGGTATAACACTCCAGGTTTTAAGCTTAATAAAACTTCTTCAATCAAACGTGATTGGCTCCAGAAAGATGATCAAGGAGAGATCAAGACCAGTATGGTTGGAAAAAGGGATCAGAGTGGTATAACACACTCAAGAATTCAGACAGACAGGAATTCTTCTTCAACCAGCAAGGCTATTGGTTGGTGATAAGGATCAAGGTCACAAGGGACAGAGTTTGAGTATGGGGGCTCAAAGGATCAAGGGGAAATCATAGAAATACCCGGATAAATTGCTCAGATAAGTGGGGAAGGATGCCCACGGATAAGTTTTATTATGATGATGGTCTCATTGGATGCTAGGATGATGATGATAGGATCCTCCAATGCTGGGCCAAAAGGCAGGGGAAAGCCCCTCCTTTTATAGACATGAGGCCCTGTATACTATTTACAAGAGATACTACAAATAGGTGCGGAAAAATGAAAACATAAAAAAAAGATGAGATGAGAGGAAAAAAAAGAAATGTTGCCCGCATTGAGAATGACCGCGGGCAACCAGATGGACACCCGCGACAGTGGTCGCGGGTGTCGACAACGGCTTTCGTCGCCTGATCGGCGGCGACAGAGGGGTGAAGGTTCTGATGGCTGCAAGTGGTAGCTCGCGGTCGTCGGGCGGATCAGATGATGGGCGAGATGGACCGTTTTTTGGGATGGTGTAGGATACTGAGTGGAAGCATGACCGTGACGGAGGAGGATTGATGGTTCACAGATCTCAAGGGTTGAGTCAGGACATGGCGTTTGAGGATGAGCATTGGAATGAGCGCGTTGATGTTGGGTACAACAATCGATGACCGTCTTAGCTGAGACGAGAAGTTGTTGGTGTGACTGATGAGTGGATGAGTGAGGATTGAGGGGTTTGATGATTGTCTTGGAGTGGTTGAGATGATTGGAAGGTGAAGAAGGCGTTGGTGGGGTATTAGGGAGGATGGTAAGGTTGAGGGTCTCAGGAGAGGATGATTTGAGCCCGGAAGGGTTTAAATTGAGTGATTTGAGGGGGATGAGGGTCTTAGTGGGGATGGTGGATGGTGTTTGGGGTGAGATCCTAGACTCGGGAGGGTTTGATGATGTTTGATGATCATCAGGGGTGATGGTTTGAGTGGTTGAGGAACTGAGTCGGTTGGGGGGTTTCAAAGTTGATTGGGCTTGTTGGTGATGGTATGATGAGGTGAGATTGGATGAGGAAGGATGGGTGATGAGGATGGATGATCATCGGTGGTGAGATCAATAATGATGTGATGACAAGGATGATCCAATCAAAGAGATCGTCAAAGGTGGTTCAACAATTGCTTGCGTCGCCAAAAGTCAGGGCCGCAAGCGCGACAATTAGGAGTTGAACATAGGAGGGGATCAAAACGGAGTGACAGGTAAGAGGCCTGTCCTAGACCACTAGTACAGGGAGGAGTTGAGAAATGGGAGTAAATGAAGGTACCCATAGGGGTACAACCCAAGAATTTTTTTTTTTTTTTTTTTTTTAATTTTTTTTTTTTTTTTTGCCGTGGTGTCCCGGATTGGTCACCACAGCGCGGAACAATCTGTCAGTTTGGGTTGAGGCTTATCCTCTGGTGAAGTTGTTGGCGGAGAAGGTTTCTCAGTTCTTGGAGGAAGATTGGTTTGCGCGGTACAGTTCTTTGCTTGGTCACTGTTGACAAAGGCACGGAGTTCCGGGGGCGCTTGATGGCACTGGTCCAGAGTTGCGGAGCTAAGTTTGGGCGGGTCACAGAATACTATCCGGAGGGCGCCAGAATGATTGAATGCAGACATCAGCCCATTAAGGATGCTCTGGTAAAGATGTGTGGGGAGGACGGTAAATGGTGGCAGGAGGCCCTTCCGGTAGTCCTCTTTGCAGACAGTATCTCCGTCAAACGCTTGACGGGCTATTTGCCTTAGGAGCTTCTCTACGGACAGCGTCCGGTGCTTCCGGTGGACATCAAGCTCAAAACCTTCTTGGGCATAGACTGGTTGGAGGTGAAGACCTCCGCGGAACTCATGGAAGCACGCGCCAAACAGCTTCTCCGACGGGACAAGACCCTGGCCAGGGCCGCTGAAAGGTTGCCAAAGACAAAGACAGCTTTGGTCCGCTATTTGGACGAGCTCTGTTCCCACCTCCTCCAGGATCCGCTGCAAAAGGGTGACTTGGTTTTGTTGTACAACCGCAGTCTGGAATCTCAGTGGGGAAAGATTTTTGCCAACCAATGGAACGGCCCCTTCCGCGTGGCATCCAAGTTCAAGGGCGGGAGCTACCAGCTTGAGGAATTGGACGGGTCACCGGTCAAACGGAAGGCCGCGGCCTTGCACGTGAAGCGTTTCTTTGCGCGCGGCTCCAGCTCCTTTGACAAGACGGCCGGGGATGGCGCAAATGCGGGGGACGGCGTCGGAAGCTCAGAATCAGCAGATGGGCCGGACTCTTTGTCTGAGGAGGAACCCGCGCACGACGCGCCACCTCGGAGGAGTGAAAGGCTACAAACCTCTGGGGACAGCAGTCAACTGGGGGGGACGCCAGTAGGGTAAAGTTCTGATTTGGTGAGGGGGTGTCCTAGCTGGTTCACAGCCGGAATAACTAGACACCCCAGAATTTCCGTTCTCCTACTTCTTTTATATTTGATTGGCTCTTGGGTTGGTACTGGTTTTGGTTATAATTGATCACAGGGACGCGGGAGCGGCGCTAGCCGGGTCCATTAACGCAAGGACAAGCCCCGCGGATTGGGCAATGCGGGAAGAGGAGCGGAGGCCTGATGGAGGCCTTAAAGGAAAAAGGGGCGGAGGCCCTATGGAGGCCTGAAAAAAAAAAAAATTCTTTCCGCTTTTCTTGGGGTTTTGGTTTCCTTTTTTTATGGGCTTGGTTCTTTTCCTTGTTTTCTCTTGGTACGGGAAAGGTCTGATTTGTTAAGGGGGTGTCCTAGCCGGTTCACAGCCAGAATAACTAGACACCCCAGAATGTTTGTTTTCTCAACTTCCTTCTTTGCCTCTCTTGGATGACTGTGTGCCTGCTGGTGTAGGATTATTGCGTTTTTTGCAGGATTGGGTATGGGGAACTGTGTGGCAGTTTGGCTGGGGTGGTCCAGGTACCTTCTGGGGAACTTTGTTGGCTCAGGACGCGGGCGTGGACTTTAATTTCACTCATCCTCACTCTTAACTCCGCCTTTATTCTCACTCCCATTCTCACTCAGGACGCGGGCGCGGACCTCTTTCTCACTTACTCTTGCTCTCACTTGCGCGGATCGCTTTCAAGACGCGGATCTTGTGCGCAAAGGTTCTCACAAGCCCGGAGGCTACTCAGGAAGGCGCGGAAAAAGTTTTATTTCTTTTCAAGAAGGCGCGGAAAAGGATACAAGAGGAGAGGGAAGAAAAGGGGGGGGCAATCCGTCTACGTCGGACAAGTCCTCATCACCTCCTCTGCGTTGGCGCGAGCCACTGCGGCTAAAGTCCCAAAGGCCCCCAAAAGTTCCCGTTGGTTGCCTGTGGTGTGGGCGCAAGGGGCCGCCAGGAATTGCCAAAGGAGGCCATCCACGTCGTCCACCATTGCATCAAACCTCGTGAGTGGAACAGCCGGGAAGATGGGGATATCCAGAATCTCGGGTGGGCTGGGAGGAGGCGGGACTGGCAAAGAAGGGTTCCGCGGAGGACCGTTGGGGGGGCTTGGTTCAGCAGGAGGCAATGACAAGATAACAACTGGCAACGCGGGTGGCAGAGGGGTGCCCCGCGGGGTCGGGGGCCTCTTGTCCAAGTCCAACAATTACAGAGGAGCCCGAGTCCAAGGAGGAGCCAGAGTTGGGGGAGGAGCCAGGTCTGGGGTACGGACCGGAGGAGGGCCAGAGCAGCGTTGGAGGATCTCATTGATGCGCGGGTCCCTTGCGCCTTGCGTGACCCAAACGCGGTTCGCCCAGAGCCGTAAGGCGGACCAATAAGCCACAAAGTTTGGGTAGTCCTCCTTATGTGGGGGCCCTGCACGGCGGAATGGGGAGGCGGAGTCGCAAATTGGTCCTGGGGGGGTGGGCACGAGGCAATCCGGGCGGAGTCCAAAATTCCTTGGAGATTGTTTCATCGTCCAAAACCAGGAACGGGTCCGGACGGGCCCTCTTGCGCGGCTGGGGACGGGAACCAGATTGACGAGGAGGGCGCAGCATTCCCTTGCCAAGAAAGCAGCCGCGATGGCCACAACGGCAGGAAGTGCAAGCGCGTCGACCTGGAACGATTGAGCACGCAAGCCCGTTCTGGGCGCAGAAGTTGCAGGGAACCATGGTGGTGATGGAGCAGAAGGGGAAGAGGGGCTGGGGTGAGTTGGGGTGGGTGGGGGAGAGATGGATTGGTAGGGTGATGGAGGCAAGGTAGCAATGGGAGACCTCTGGGGACAGAACTCAACTTGGGGGGGGATGTGGTGTTGTATTTATAACCTTGGGTTGAGAGCTGTGTTGCAGGCTCCGCGCTCAGCAGTTGGGTAGGTTGGGCTCAGCATTTGGGTGCGCGCGGTCTCAGCAGTGCCTTCTGAGAGCTCAGCAGCAGCCGCTGCGGGCTCAGCAGTAGGAATTGCGGGGCTCAGCACCAGGTGCGAGTCGGGCCTACTCCAAGGGCCCCGGGCCGCGACCCGCCCAGGAAACGCGGACCGAGTGATGGAGCCGGCCCAACCAAGCTCGCGGGTGGCTAGTCCTGAAAGCAAGGGCAGGGCAATTGGGGGTTAGGCGCGGGCAGGCCGACTTGCGGACTGCAAGGTCTGCAGACGCGCGCGGGCGGGCAAACCAGGGGGCTCCAAGTAGGGTGCGGCGGAGGGCCGCACCATGAGAAGGACAACCGGGGCATACGTCGGTATCAAAGGGCATGGGTATGGAGCAAGGAATGGAGAGGTAGGGTTGGGCTAGGGTTCTGTGCTTAGGGGTGGTGTTTCATTGTTCTTTTGCGTTTGTGGTTGTACTTAGGTTAGGGTTGAAGGGGGGGGATCCAAGTCCTCACCCTCAACTCTGGGTTGGGTTATGATCAATCCATTGATCTATCTATTGAAGGGGGGAATCAATCCATCTATTGGAGAAGGAAAAGAAAGGAAGAGGAAGGATTGGAGGAAGAAGAATACATCTCATAATCTCTCTTTTATCTCACTACACTTAAGAACTCATTGCATCCAACCTCCTTACAGTTGCCTAGATCAATAACTTCCAGACTTGTGTACAACTAAGGAGCGTAACTCTCCTTTACTTTCCACAGCGTCATCATGACAACTGGAAAGAAAGTTCCAAAGGCAGGATTATTTATTAACACAATTAATTCAGGGATTCCCCCACGGAAAAGGATACGGTGAGAAAAACTCAATCCTTGCAGACTTCCATTCCCTGACCCCCTGTATTGTAACCAGTTTCCAAGTTTCCAAGCCAATGTGAGGCATTCCAAGTAGCTTTCATTCAGAAAAACAAATAATCATCTTGATGGCATTAAAGACAGAGGTGTTGGGAACGTACAGGATTCAGGCTGGGATCAAGCAAGAAGTCCTACAATGGTAGAGGATGGGGAAACAGGGATGGAAGAGGGGTAAGTGAATAATAGAATTTTCAAGCACATGCCATTCTCCAACAGTTAATTCAAGAGATGGGGGAAAACAGACATTTTACTAGATGCAAAAAAGTTTCTGAAGGGCCAAGAATTAGAATTGTGGGCAACCATTTGTGTATATAGTCTGTGGCAGTTATAAGGCCACTATTGTTACTCAAAATTTAATAATTAGCTTTATATCATTATTTCTTCTTAATGTGAATAGAGACTACAGGGCATAATACATTATTGCAAGGCATTTCAAACACATTTTGGTGCTTATGTCTGGAATTTCTAGAAACATTGCAACAACCTTGTCAGTAATTTTTTGAACCTTCTGAGCCTTTAATACTGATTTTTCAAAGGATCAGGGATGGAAACATTGGCATTGGTGGGTCAAGTTTGGAGTAAAATACTGAGAACAATATCTTGAGAAATTGGCCAATTTAGATCTCTATACCTTGGGTAAAGGCATGAAGTTTGCACTGGATGTGGTTCTCTCCACTGTATCTGGGAGAAATCAATGTCAGATTGGAGGCAAACATCTTCAACATACCCAAAGTGCTTGCTGAATGTCCATTTCATGCTCCCATTGCAGGACTTAAACACAAGTAAACTACCACAATTCTTGAATGATATGTTCAAAAAATGGGAAAATGGTGAGTTTTTGTGGTAACACATAGAAGAGAATCTAATCAAAGGTCATATTCAGATGCAAAAGCTTTCTGGGACAACATTTGATTTTAAAATAATGCATTATTGTTCACTTTGTTGGGAACAAATATGGATACATCAACCTAGAGGGGGAGGGTAAATTATTGCTTCTGAGTTGATGGAGAGCCTAGAAATTTGATTGGATCAATTTATCCTCAGAGAAGGAGTCACTTCTGTTTTGCTCAAGCATATGTTGTAGGGGCAACCAGAAATGATATTGTTTCCTTGCTGTTTTTTAATGGCTCAAGCAAGCTAGAACCACGTATTGTGAGTCAGTGGCAATCTTTCCTCCATGAAAATAATTTGTATGATCAACTTTATCAATTGGAAAATGAGTTATTGGCTTGCAATGAGACTGCAAGGATTTTTATTTGGGTGTTGCAAGGTCAAAACCAAAATTCAAAAACTTATAATACGCCAAAAGAAGAAGACGTAGCAATGGTTTTGACTGATGAAATCTTGAATTTAATCCCATGGGTAATAATAATTCACACAAGATGCAAAGGTCTCAAGTTGGTATCAGATTTGCATCCAGGGTACCTTGCCCTTTGGTACCCATTCCTTTTTCCATATGGCCAGAAACATTGGGACCAAGAGGTTTTTGGCTTTAATCCAAACCATGAGTCTAACATGAGGTTGATTCAAGACAGAACCAACAATCTCTTTGTAGGTTGAACAGGAAAGATTTTCCATGTTGGAATGGTTTGCTTATCTGCTGTTTGATTAGCTCTCTAAGAAAAATCTAGTGAAAAATGGAAAGAGATTATTCCAAGAAATAATTTTCAACCTTTATATCTGTATTGAAAGAAGGCGCCTTGAAAATTTTTGAGTGTCCCAAGACAAACTGAAAGTCAAATTTTCTCAAGGCCTTCTGGAGTCATTGGACCAAGAAGGGATCCTGGAGGGAAAGTTGTTTTTGCTACCATCATCTTTCATTGGCGGGCAGAGGGCTTTGTTTCAGTTATACCAAGATCTAATGGAATTGGTCAAGTACTTTGGAATTCCATCTATCTTTTTGAAAATGATGGCAAATCCACAATGGGATGATGTTTTTTACATTCTCCAACTGGGACAAGTTCCCATAAACTGGTCCAATATCATAGCAATGGTCTACAAACTTAAGTTAATCCTATTGCCGGACAATCTGATCCAGAATGAGTTACTGGAGAAAGTGGTTCCGTATGTCTGCACTAAAAAGTTCCCAAAAAACAGCATTCCACCTGCCCATCTGATCCTGATCCTTGCACCCGCTAGTGTCCCTGATACCCCTGAGAAGATTTACCAATTGGGTGTTCCAAATTGCCGGATCACCCTGATAAACCACAGTTATATTGAATTTTAACCAGTGTTATGCTACATGGGCAATGCGGCAAAGGCAGGAGAGTCTGGACTGAGTTTGGATGCAAGTACAAATATCCAAAGCCGCTTTTGGATGTGACATGTAGCTTACCAAAAAAGTTCCCACAATACAGACAGCATGATATGGGTTGTTTATTCAACAAAGGATACAAGTCTTACACAAGCTGTGACTTAGTACCTTAAAATAAGTATGTGTTGCGCTGTTAAGATGGAGATGAGGAGGGGAATGACTGTCTGCATGCGCTTTGCCAAAAAATCAGGCGCCAAGCCCAAAGAGGAGGAAATGAAAGCATGAACTGACAACTTGAAAACCCCAGGAGTACCCTGTTAAAATGGTGATGCACTCAGGTAATGTGCATAGGAGTGTTTAATCCAAATGGGATGCAAAAATGGGCCTCCACAGCCCATTGGACATTGAGTGGGCCACCTGTGCCTATGTGGGTGTTATTGGTTTTGGGCATTTGGCTGCCAAAACACGTTTTTATGGTCTTTTGGGACATGGGCCCTCACGGGCCCACCAGGGTGGATGGGCCACCCAAGCCAGATGGGCTTATTTGGGCATAAAAGGGCCCAAGCTTTAGTATGGACATACTTGGCCAGACAGGCTGGCCCGCCAAAGTATGTAATTCTCACAATTTGGGCTTGGGGCAGCCCATTGAGGCCGCCGCCCCTGTCCCGGCCCCCTCAGGGCCGCCTGTGTTCCTTGGTATGGCCCGCGCGGGGCTGTCGCGCGGCCAAGGGATCCCGCGCCGGCCTGGCTGGTCGCGCCCAGCAACCAGCACCGCAGAGCCGGGGCTTGCGGCCCCGGCTCGCTCCCCCTCCCCTTGCTTGCCGTTGCGAGGGGGATGGGGGCAATCTGGCTGGGTTGAACCAGTCAGCAACCGACCGCGACAGTGCGGTTGGTCAGGGCAGGGGGGACCTGACCACCCCCTTGCCCAAGGAGGTGGCGGCGCCGGCCACAAGCATAGCAACCGGCAGGTGGGGGGGAATTCATCACCCCTCCACCATTGAGTGTGTGAAGCAACCAAGCAGGGGCGCTCTCCCCCCCCCCTTTACCAAGGGGGAGGAGCAATGGGCCTGGGGGGACCTGATCACCTCACAGGCCAACTTTCTTGACAAAGCCCTGGGGGTATCGAGCTCCAGAGACCCTGGTGAGGGGATTTGACCGCCCCAACCATGGATTTGAGAGAAAGAGGGGGGGTACAGCATGTCCGCTGGTCACACCCCACCATGTGAGTCTGAGACCGGACCCAGGTGTTCCCTGGGTCCCACCTGGCCCATTTGAGGGGCGAGGGGCTGGCTGCATGAGGCAACCAGCACGTAAACAACGTAATGAGGTCATCATGGCTGGTTTCAACGGACAACCAGCCAAGGGGATTGAACAGCAAGGGCCTTGTTCAGCCCCGTAACGCTGGAAACACTGGAATGGACCGGAATAGGCCGTTTGTAAGGGTTCAGGAACTGACGCCATGCGGGCTGATGTAGTCCCAACCAAGTAACAAGGCTAGTAGAGCCTGTAGAGCTCTTTTGGGGCGGAAAATTTGCCTTTTGGCTTGTTGTATCATGGGCTCACAAGAAGCCAATCTTTTGTACTTAAGGAGCTCTTCTCCCTGCTTTTTTCCATCCATTCATTCATCATTCCAATCAAATTCATCCTACATATTGCCCCATTGTGAGAGCCCCATTAGCCAATATTGACACCCAGTGTCCAGCATTTCTTTTGCTTTAAATACTGCTCATTTGCCTAAGCTAATTTCTGGCCATAATTCTAACATACCCTTCCTAGACTGCTAGGACAGGTAGAAGTTGAAAAAAGTTAAAATTGAAAGCCTCCCATGAAGTAACAAAATTTCCATATTAATTTCTTTTTTTTTTTTATTTTTTTTTGTTTTGATAGATAGATGAAAGAATATATATGAAAAAATTTAAAAATTTTCTTTTTTCTTATGAGTTTTTCCAAATTTGTCACCAAATCTCTCCCCAACTTGCGGACTGTCCCTAGTCTGCACCTCAATTTTGAAGGTATTAGGAAAAGGAGGAATGCAAAGAAATTGAAACAGGAAAATGGCAATTTCTTGATCTTGAGAGAGATTGAATAGTTGAAAATATCTTGGTCCATCCAAAATATCCCTAGAAGTGGCAGAGATGAAGAAAATAAGGCTTCCCAGGTGCTCACGTATGTGGCATAAAGTAGATTTTTGAAAACAATGGTAGAAGAATTCCCTCGTGTTTCATATTTGGGAGGACTTACTTCTGTGATAAGTGGCCTCCTTGAAAATGAAAATTCATGACTTGATCAGCAGAGAACCTTCTTGCCAACTGAGTACCATCCAGCTCTTCCAAAAAATAAGATCCACCTCTGAATTGACAAATCACCCAATGGGGACCATTTCAATGATTTGAGAAAATCTTTCCCCACTGAGTCTCCAAGGATCAATTATAAGCTAAAACTAGATCACCAAGATTTAATGGATCCCTGATTTGATCCAAGTCCTTATCTCCCCAATACTGAAACTATTTTTCTCTTGATTCCATCATTTTCTGATAAGCTTCATCACAAACATCATCAATTTGCTCCAGTTTCTTGGATCTGGCAACTAATAGATCAGTGGTTGAATAAACCTCCTCCAATGAAATAACCAAGAAGGATTCAATTTCCAGATCCAGAGGAAGAATGCCTCTTTGAACAAAGATGATTTCATAAGGTTAATAGCCAGTGATCCGTTTGGTTGAGATTCAATCAGAGAAGACAACAAGAGGGAGAAATTTGCAGCAATTCTTGCCACTTTCACCATCCAGTGTAACAATTTCAGCCTTTGAAGTAGAATGGCCTGGTTTGGTCATATTTTGGCCTTTGGGATAATAAGAATGAGTAACTGTATGTTGTCCAGGAAGAGATTGGATCATTTCAGCAATTTTTTCACCAAATTCAAAGCCACCATCAATAGAGTAAGATCAATTCAAGCGGTAACACATTTTCCAAGTCTTGTAGAAGAAGGCTGCAACTGATTCTGAGCTAAGATTCTTAGGAAATTTCGCTTCAACCCATTCACAAAAAATATCTCTAGCCAAAATGAGTTACTTAGCGCCACCTTCCTTGAAATTAACCAAAACCATAGAAATCCTTCCAAAGACAGTGGACTCCCCAGTGGGATAACAAATTTCAGCTGGAAACCTGAGATCATTTTTTTTGACAAACTTCACAACTCTTGCAACATTGAAAGACACATTTCTTCAGACATGGAAACCAGAATTTTTTGGATAATTGTCAATATGTTTTGGTTTGGCCACAATGACAAAGACCCTCATGGAGACTTTCAAGGAAAGAATATTTTTGAGAAGGGATAGTAATAACAATGCAAGCACAAGGATTTTTTCTTTTCATAAGCCTATAGCTTTGAAGAAAGGAATTAAAAGGCTTTCTTTGGTTGGATTGGAATTCTTTACCAGAGAGATCAGGAGTTCTTTCAAAATTGAAAAGGTACTGCTCTATTTTAATCCAGAACCCTTGCTCAAAGGCAGAATAATCTTGAGAGAAGAGGTAGAAGACAGGATGATTACAGGTTCTTCTTCATCAAAACCCACTCCCACATTGGATCATTCATCTCCAAGAGGAAGTCAAGATAAACCATCAGGCGTTTCAAAGGATTTTCCAGTCCTGTGAACAATATCAAAAGATAAAAGCTGAATAAAGGCCACCCAATGAGTCATAGGCGCATTTGGAAGGCTGGGAGCATTGATCATTTCAATGATGGATGGAGCGTCAGCTTTTAGTTTGAAATGCTGACCCCAGAGGAAGGTTTGGAGCTTTTTCAACATTTGATCCATGCCACAGAGTTCCAGTTATGGTTGAGAGTATCTGGATTCTGTTTCTGAAAAAAACAGAGATTCATAGAGAGAAGGATGTTCCCAAAAATTTTCATCTTCCTGAGTAATAACAGCCCCAAAAGATTTATAACTAGAATCAACAGCCAACTTGATCTTGCCACCCCCAGGTCCATATGAGATATTTTTCAAAACTATGTCTTTGCCAACAATCATTTTGAGGCACTTAAATGAATGTTCACAATCTTGCCTCCAAATGCATTCAGCTTCTTTCCTGATTAAAAAATGCAAAGGAACACAGATTTCAGTGAGAGATGGGATAAAGATTTAAACATAATTAACAACACCTAGAAAGCCTCTAACTCCAGTGGTATTTATTGGAGTGGGCCAAGGGATGATCTTGTTTAATTTGGCTGGTTCCATCTTTCTTTTTTCATGGCAGACAACATTACCAAAAATTTCCAGAGCAGGGACACAAGCAGACAATTTGGATCCAGAGACAGTAAGGCCAGAATCCTTGATTTGAAACAGAATCCTTGCCAAAGTAGTAGGGTATTCCCAGATGAATCAACAAATTCCTAAATTCCAAATCAAAATCTCATTATCATAATCAGAAACTGGACCTTTAATTCTGCCATTGAAAATGAAGATACCAGCATGATAAGGGATTTCATCCTGGAGGATCAACATCAGCTGAGCGTGATAGACTGCAAGCAGAATGTTGGCACCTTGAAGCAATCAAGTAAGTTGGATATGACCAAGAGTAGTATTGAAAGTAGTCAGAGGGCAAGAGATAGGATGTAAGGATCATTTGTCATAACCACCCATTTTTTCTCCTAGACTGTAGCAAGCTCTCCCAGGGAAAGAATCAAAAAATTCTTCAGTTGCAGGAGGAATGAAAGATTCTTTAATATTAAATTTTTTGAAAGGTTGAAGATCATGAACTATTCTAAGTTTAAAATTACTCTTGAGGACACAGAAAACAGGGCTGGAATAACTGGAGTTTGACTTTTTGTATGGAGTAGTACTGCCTTATTTGCAGATCAATTTTATAAATTCATTGATTTTAGCAGCAGGGATCAGAATCTTTTTCTTTTGCCAAGGATCATTTTCAACTACAGGGATGATATAAGGGAGACCATAGGATTCTGTAATCTCAAAAGTCTTTCTTTATTGCAGCAAGTCAATCAAACAGTAGTAACAGTTAGAGCTGACAAGGAGAGTAGACACAAAAGGTATATTAGAGTAATAAAAGAGACCTGAGACCAGCTTCTGAGTAGAGACTTGATATTTGCTGGAGATGGATTGCAGTCGGAAAAATCAGCGTAAACCTTTGACTTCAGATTGAGTACAGCAAGGATTGCCAAATTCAGGCCTGAAATGATAAAAAATATGACTGGGTTGGGATTGATAGATAGTAGGAAGATGAAGTGGAGAATTTGCCATGAAGGAAAGAAAAAGAAACAGTGTTGAAGTGTAAGAGACAATTACCTCCACCCTATCTTACTCTTGCCCCTCCTGAAGTCTGCGCTGTTGTTCTTGCGACTGAGCTTGAGACCCAAAGGTTTTTACAATCCTTGAGTGGAGGTTTTTGGGCGTCCTTTGGTGTGTTTCCTCAATTGCGGCCTCCTCAGGTCTCAGTTTGGGAGGAGCTGGACAACATAGAATTTTTTTTCATTGGCGTGTGTGTTTTAGTTGTGATTCCAGCCACCTGAGCATTGGCAAGATGCTGCGGTTGCAGTTGCGGACCCAGGAGAAATCCTTCTCAGCACTCCTCCTGATTTTTTCTGAGGTCATGTTTAGTTGAAGAAGGGCGGCTTCTACTTTTAGTGGGCCCAGGGGCTTTGTGAGTATGTTGGCTTTCATATCTTGGCTGGACACCTGCTTTACTGAGATCAGAGACTTGGAGACCAGGTTGCAGAGATACTGGTACCTGACTCCAATTTGCTTGGAGTTAGGGTTCAGCTGAGCTTCCTTGCTGATGAAGTTTGCTCCTGAGTTGTCATTCATGATGGTTGGACTAGTTACCTTGTACCCCAGGTTGGACAGGAGGTGAGTCATTCATTGCAGTTGTTTGGCACAGTGGTTCATTGCTATGAATTTGGCTTCTGTAGTTGACTGGTCTACTACTGACTGGTTTTTTTTATTGACAGTATAGGGGGTTCCCATATAATGTAATCACAAAGGAAGAGGTTGACTTTCTCATGATTGTTGCATTTGCATAGTCAGCGTCAGCCCACCCACATAGTTTTTCTGTTGGTACTTTTGATTTTGAATATTGGATACCAACCAAGGTTGTACCCCTCAGGTATCTGAGTAGGTGTTTGACAACTGACCAATGGTGTTGGGTAGGCTTGGACGTGTGTTGCAAAAGTACTTTCACCATATGGGTGATGTCTAGTCGGGTGTGAAGGGATAGGTGATTTAGCATCCCCCGGCCTTTTCCATCACCTTAAAGTTGAACGCTTTGGCTGTTTTGTCAACTAGTTAAAGCAGATTTTCAGGTGCGGGGCTTTTGACTGGTCTGTCCTGATCCATTGAGAATTCTTCCAAGATTTTCTCACAGTAATCCTTCTGGTGCATGATCATGCCATTCTCCCCCTTCCATTCAAATTTATACCCTCAATTTTGTATGGGCTGGTAATGGTGTTTGATGCCGTAGTGTTTCCTCAGCTGTGCCAGAAAGGTGTCAATCTCAGCCCTTGATTTCCCCACCAGGATTGTGTTGTCCACGTGAATATGAATCAGCAGCAATTGGGTGTTGTTGAGGAAGATTGAATCATCAGCTTTGTACAGAAAGATTCCGAGTGTTGCTAGAGTGTTGGTCTGATGGCATTTCCAGCACTGGGGTGCCTGTTTAGTGCCGTACAGCAACTTATTCAGTGGCCATACCCAATCCTCCTTACCCAGGACCTCAAAACCCAAGACCTGAGAGACATGTACAACAGCGTCAATGTGCCTATGCAAGAATGCAGTCTTGAAATCAAACTGAGCCACCAGTAGATTGTGTTGGACTGCCAGCGCAAGCAGAGTTTTCATGGATTTGTTCCTTCCCACACTTGAGTACGTATTGAAGTAGTGTTGCTGTGGTAGCTGGTGGTTTCCAAAGCACACCCAGCGCAATTTTCTTTTGATTGTTCCACCACTTTTGTCCTTCTTCTTCATCAGTCTCCACATTCCACCCAAACAATGTCATTGGTAGGGGGAGGGACCAGAGTACTGGTATTTCTAGCAAGGAAGTAACAATTCTTGGCGGAAATCAATTTGACCCATTTTGGCTTTTCTGTAGGGTCCAAGAAAGCCTCTTTTACTGTGATAACTTTGCTTAAGTGCGCCTCGTGGTCACTTTCAGATTGCAGTTCCTGAGGAGGGTGATTTTTGGGTTGCCTGGATGTTTTTACAATGGCCAAGGGACTGATGTGGGATGTGATATTCTTTGGGGCAACATCATAGTATGGTATGTAGGAATAACCCTTCTTAAGTGGGAGCCCAGGGGGATTATTGCTTGTGGTGGTTGGCGTGACTGCACCTTGAGGGGAGGGGATTACTGGTGTGAAGGAGAGTTCTGCATTAGGCGGGGTTCATGAGCCAATGCACTGCGGAGTAGGGTGTGGGAGATGCGGTAGAGAAACTACAACCGTCTTAGGCTGGGGGATGGGATTGCAGGATGTTGATATGGCAATGGGGAGAGACAAGGGGAGTTTTTTCAGAGCTTCAGGTGACTGGTATTTGAACGAGTAAGGTGATATTGTCAGCCTCCTGGATGCCAAGACCCTTGCTATCCTTTAGCTACCAGAGATGATATTGTAAATAATAAATATATCATTTAATAATTGCAGCAAAAATCCATAGAATACTTGGATTAAGCTTATTGCAAGGTTAAATGGTTTGGTTATTGTTTATTGTTTTGAATCAAAATTGATTATTAAATATTTATAGAGGTGCCACAATTATATTGGGGATCTTTAACACCTCTCTTCAGGGATTTCAGTATGAAAACACGTAGTCCTGGTTACTTTGGGTTCTTTAGTTTAAAGATTATTATACCCAAAGATAATATGCATATAAAATACACAATGGAGTGGTAGGGCCTTGTAGCCAAGCTACCACAACAGAGAAAGGATAATAAGACTCACTTGTATATTATTAAATCCTTTGGGTATCTGTTTGGGACGTTTACTGATGGGTTAAACCTGTATACTGGGGTTATAATGTTGTTCAGCAGTTTTAATTGATAAAAAGAGGTTTTAAGAGGGATATTACTGATCAGAAATTGCCATAAATCACTTACTTATCTCTTATAATTATTTGATTACCTTGGCACTGCGTCTGGATATGAATATTACTGGGTCTCTTCCCATCAACATCCTCAAAAGAGCTCTGTATTTATAGTTTTTTGAGTCCCAATATGGTCCTTCTGAGGGTTGTAGGTGCTCAAAGGGACGGACACTAAGGCTAGCAGGGTAACCAGGGGTAGCCTGTTATGTGCCCTTGGTGCTATAGCCCGGGTAGCATCTAATTCCTTAGGGTATGGTAATTGATCTACCTTATAATGGACATTAGGACGTGTGAATAACACTAATTTGTCCTATTTATGTATTATTTAATTAATTATCCTTAGTATATGTTCCCATTCATATAACAATTATATTATTAGACTTCTCTACGGACATTTTGATGTCAGGTAAGTTCTCATTATGTATCATATAACTGGAGTAAAAGTCATAATATTGTTTTTACTCTTTATCTACTAGTTCCAGTTGATTTGTTAAGATAATTACTTAAAAAAATAAGTCATGAGAATTCATGTAATATTATTACATCATTATCTTCCTTAGTATGTCACAAAGATGTTGATGTATAGTAATTCTCATAAAAGTATATCAAAGTATTTTAATATATTTTTTGAAGCTTTCATTGTCTTATTTTCGACATTCTTGATTCTTTGCATTATATTAAATAAAAAATACGTGTAAGGATTATTTAGGTATTTTTATATAATATTATGTATATTTAGACAGTCTACTATCAACAGGAACCTTAATTACATATGTAATAAGTTCCCGTGTATGTTGTAGCCTGTTTACGCGGTACCCGGGCCGCCTGTCACTATTTCAGCCCGTAGTCCCGCGGCTGCGTACTTGTCAGAGGCCCGGGGCTGCGTACACGACCTTGACGGGTTGACACGGCTGTATCTCAGCTGCACGCGGGTGCTGTGGCTGCCGCGGCTGCGTGCAGGAATTGTGACAAAACACATTTCCGCCCGTAACTCCTAAAGTATACACAACACCTCAATTCTGACTGAATTTTAGGTGTGAAACCTATACGTGACAATGTGTGTGAAATATTTAATTGGCCAAAAAGCTCAATACTGGAGCCATAGTATTTTGGTTCTTTTTTCCTTAATTATTTAAAAATATAAGGAGTTGGATTTCAAGTGTGGGGTCAGTGAGTGACCCTACCTAATTTTGGATTGAGAATCCATTTCTATAATAATATTTATGGTTTTCCTACTCCTTCTTAGTTTAGTTGTATTATTATTATTATTATGTTATTTTAGTTACTTTTGCAGCTTGCTCTGCAATAGTAGAAAGCTGACATTCCCCCACTCCAAGATATGGTCATATCTGAACAAAATCTGGAGAAAGTTGGGAGAAACAAGTAACTGCATAGGTGCTTCAGTGCCTTTTACTGGCTCTGTAATTTCTGAGATGTATTGGCCCGTCAGGTATATTATTTTCTTGTAACCATTCATCTTTTTCTGCAGATTCCCCTTTGTATCTTACTAAGTATAGTCTGATGTCTTTTCCTTGTACCCTCTCTTTCTTATCCCTCAATATCCTGCTGACTTTCCCTTTTTCTTTTACAGGGTCAGGTTCTATTGGGAGTATTGCTGGAGGGAGGTTGCTGCCTTCTCTTGGTTTAAAGTGTTTGACTATGCTAACAGGAAATACTGGATGTTTTCTTGATAATTCTTCACTCAAGATTAATTCCACAGCATTTTTGCCATGCATCTTCTTGATAACAAATGGTCCAACAAAGGCTGGTTTCAGTTTCCTTTTGCCTGCCAGGTTGTTGAAGTTAGTTTTAGATATCAAGATCTGGTCTCCTATCTTAAAGTCAGGTTCTTTATGGGATTTTTCCCATCTTTGTTTGTTGTATTCAACAGCTTCTTCCACACATTTCTGAGCATGGTTATTTGCTACATCTATCATCTTTTTAAAGTCAAAAGATGTTGGATGAATAGTGGCTAAGTTATAGTTCACCTTATTCCTAGGGAGTTTTGGAATCCATCCTCTTTCTAGTATGTAAGGGGCTTCCTTGGTGGTAGAATGTTTACTGCTGTTATAAGCCATTTCTAGGGCTGGGAGTAGGCTGACCCAATCATGGCAATAACCATCAGAGTTTCTGTATTCTAGACCAAAGCTACAGAACCTCCTTAGCATATCTTCTAGGGTCTGTATCATCCTTTCAGCTAATCCGTCAGTTTGGGGATGGTATGCTGTAGAAAATGCTAGGGTATTACCCAGTATATCATGTAGATTCCTCCAAAATTCAGATGTGAATTTGGGGTCTCTGTCACTGATTATAATCTTGGGTATACCCACATCAGCTATTATCCTATTCTTTAATATCACCAATAGGATGGTCTTTAGTAAAGAAAGCATTCTGGTTCTCAAAGCAGATTTTTAATATATCTTTCTTCTTTTCCTCAGAAAGTTTTGTATTCAGAGCTGCTTGAGAGAAATATTCTTGATCAAAGTCTTCTAAATGCTTTTGGTAAATAGAGGAGGGGAAGTTAGACTGAATAGTGCATATCTTAAACTTCTTATCCCAATTACCTCCTACTGTGAAGTATCTTCCTCTGCTCTGGAACACTTCTATACAATATAGACATAAGGCATCATTACCCAGTATCAGGTAGTCACACAGACCGCTGAGTAATACTAAAACTCCACTTGTATTCTCAATGATCCTTTAGTGTTAGGTAATATTATAGGATCAGTCCATACTCCAATAGCATTCGTAGTAGAGTTTCAAGAACTGAACTTGGCTTTTGGGACAGGTAAAAGGTGTTCCCTCCAATTGGGGTCCCATTTGTTTAAGAATTCCGCACAGACACATGAGCAAAAGGCTCCACTATCCAGCAATAACCTTATGGGTATGTTTTTATACAACCCAGTTGCATAGCACATTTTACCAGTGGTATAACTTTTTCCACTCATAGGTTTAACTTTTAATGGTTTGACATCCATAATGTGTCTAGGAATTATAGTAGGATCCCATTGTTGGGGTAGGCTAGAATCCCCATGAATGTTATTGATCTCTTCAGAAGTAACTATATCCCCTTCTATAACATTAACAGGGTTGGTCAAGATCAATTCACATTCAGAAAGAGATCCTTCAGTATCAGCTATATCTTCATAGTTCTGATTCTCTTCAACCTCCTGTTCTCCTTCCAAGACTGCTATCTCCCTTCTTGGTAATGGACAGTCTTGTCTCATATGCCCCGTCTTATTACAATTCCAACAAGTTGAAGGTGTCCTCTCTTTCTCCCTACTCTCATTAGGTTTCTTATTGTCAGAGCCATTTATCAGAGGAGGTTGTTCTCTGGTTTTGTTAACAGTATAGTTCTCTTTGGGTCTAGAAGGGGCTTTCTTGTCCAACCCATTCATGTCTATTACTTCTTCTAACACATTGATTAGAGTAGGCAAGTCCACATCCATGCTCATCCTACATCTTACGCTATGGTTAAGATTTCCAGGACACAGGTTGAGAAGTCTTTCATTTACTTCCTCTTTATCAGCATCTGGATAGAAGCAATCCAATCTTTTCTTCTGTTCCAAGCACCATTTGTGAGGTTTGTCCTTGGAGGGGTCAAATGAGTAATTTTCGAAATTTTTCATCATTTTCCTTTTCCACATTCTAGAACCAAATTGTTCTTTGATCAGAAGTTTCCAAGAATTCCATGGTAAGGATCCTACTTCTTCTCTCTTACAGATAAACCAGTCCAATGCTACTCCTTCAAATAGTCTGGGTAACCGGACTACAGCTATAGCTTCTGGTAAGTCATAAGAGTTAATGGTGTAATCAATAAATTTAATACAATTTATATGATTGTATTCTCCTTCTTCGGAGAACTTGGGCCATTCAGAGATAGGTGGTAACATTTTGAGGGCTTGCTCCATCTCAGGAGTAGGACTAGGCCTAAAGGTGTCACTCCTATGCATTCCTAATAAGGGTGGTGCATAAGGAGTAGTAGTTTGTCTGGGAGGCTTTGGTTCCTCTGTAGTACTCCCCAAGGGGTTGGTCAGACGGACTTTTAATTCTCTAAGATCATTTTTGATCAGATTAAGTTTCAGGTCCACTTTGTTATTGAGCACATCCAATTTTTCACTAAGGGATAGAATAGAACTGTTATTGGTGGTTGCCAATTCTTCTTTTAAGGGGTGGAAAGACATAATAAAATCTTCTTGTATTCCGGATAACATATTCTCAATTTTTTGAGTTTTTTTGATCCTACCTTGATTAATTGTCTCCAATAATTGCTCTGTGTTTTCTTTAATCTCTTCCATTCCTACTGTCTTTGGTTGGTTATTAATTAATTTGGCTACTACTGAGGTTAATTTATCCATTTGGGTGTAAACCCCGTCCAAATTTTCACAAACAATTTTAAAATTATGACACATATCATTAGAAAAGGAAGTAATTACATCAGAGGTCTGTTTGGGCTCAGAGTTAGAGGCTAATTGTTGTAAACCTTTTTCCACTTTTGAGCTAGTGATATTATCTGGTACCAGTCTTTCTTTCCCTTTGGCTTGGGATGGGAAGAGGATCTTTTCTTTCCTGATCCTTTGCCTTTCAGTTGGGCTAATTGATCCCACGGCTTCCACTTTTCTACGTAGGATTCTACCTCTTTTCTTGGAATCAGTTTCTGAAGAGCTATCTGGGTGGCTTTTGCCTGGGAGATTATCTTTTTCATGGATACCATTTCCTCCTTGGCTTGGGCTTCTTTGAATTATTCCCAATATTTCACGTTCTCTTTGACTAGTTCTTTGATCCTGGACTCCTTGGCCAGATTCTGCTGGGGTGGCTGCAGGGAATCTTCTTGTAAAGGAGGGTTGCTTGATTCTGCTACTTTCTCCACCTCTAGGTTGGGAGAGGGTAGAAGTGGTTGGTGCTGCTCCTTGCTCATCAACATTTGGTTCACGGGTTCTAATCCCTTCATTGTTGTCCTTACTGGTGGTCTCACGGTTACTGAGAGCTATTGGCAAAGATCCATAGGAGGGAATTCTTCCTGAGGCTCTCGTGTTACGTCTGATCATTTTCAGAATAATATGTTTATAAGTGTTTTACAGAAAAAATTCGTAAAAATAAGTTTTATTTCAAAACTCACTTAAATTTATATTCAAAGGTACTAAGACCTTATTGGGGTTGAATTGATCTCTAGTAGGTAATCCTACGGGGTCTTGGTGGGTTCCAATGAGGTCTTCACCCGTCCAATCAATATTTTCAGGGCGTCCAGAGATGTCTGGGACTTCCTGATCTAATAGATCCACTTCAGTGGCGGTGGTTTCTGGTACAGGAGGGTTCATTTTATATTTCAAAAAGTAATTTATGCGGTATTTTTTCCAAGCTTTATGTTTTCTTAATAGAGCCTGAAATTTGATACGCCTTTCAAGATATTCTTGTTCAAGGATTTTATCTAGGTGTTTGCGTGCAGAAGAAATATTAAGTTGCTCAGCTGGAGTTAAAGCTTTCCAACCAGTAGTTTTATAATTTTTTATGTATTCTTCTTTTCTTATCTTTAAAAGATTTAGATAATAGATTATTAATTCTGCATTGGTTTTTGAATCCACTGCCAAAGAATTTAGTTATAAATCATGGTTATAAAGTCAGATAAATTTATCTTTGATTTTATTTTTTTGTGAAAATGTTGGGTCCAAGGTATGAAATATAATAAAATGGAATATTTCCCAGCCAGACCCCCAATTTTCAGCCTCCTGGATTCCAAGACCCTTGCTATCATTTGGCTACCAGAGATGATATTGTAAATATTAAATATATTATTTAATAATTGCAGCAAAAATCCATATAATACTTGTATTAAGCTTGTTGCAAGGTTAAATGGTTTGGTCATTGTTTATTGTTTCAAATCAAAATTTATTATTAAATATTTATAGAGGGGCCACAATTATATTGGGTATCTTTAACACCTCTCTTCAGGGATTTCAGTATGAAAACACATAGTCCTGGTTACTTTGGGTTCTTTAGTTTAAAGATTATTATATCCAAAGATAATATGTATATAAAATACACAATGGAGTGGTAGGGCCTTGTAGCCAAGCTACCACGACAGAGAAAGGATAATAAGACTCACTTGTATATTATTAAATCCTTTGGGTATCTGTTTGGGAAGTTTACTGATGGGTTAAACCTGTATACTGGGGTTATAATGTTGTTCAGCAGTTTTAATTGATAAAAAGAGGTTTGAAGACGGATATTACTGATCAGAAATTGCCATAAATCACTCACTTATCTCTTATAAGTATTTGATTACCTTGGAACGGCGTCTTGATATTAATATTACTGGGTCTCTTCCCATCAACATCCTCAAAAGAGCTCTGTATTTATAGTTTTTGGAGTCCCAATATGGTCCTTCTGAGGGTTGTAGGTGCTCAAAGGGAAAGACACTAAGGCTAGCAGGGTAACCAGGGGTAGCCTGTCATGTGCCTTTGGTGCTATAGCCTGGGTAGCATCTAATTCCTTAGGGTATGGGAATTGATCTCTCTTATAATAGACATTAGGACGTGTGAATAACACTAATCTGTCCTATTTATGTGTTATTTAATTAATTATCCTTAGTATATGTTCCCAGTCATATAATAATTATATTATTAGACATCTCTACAGACATTTTGATGTCAGGTAAGTTCTCATTATGTATCATATAACTGGAGTAAAATTCATAATATTGTTTTTACTCTTTATCTACTAGTTCCAGTTGATTTGTTAAGATAATTACTTAAAAAAATAAGTCATGAGAATTCATGTAATATTATTACATCATTATCTTCCTTAGTATGTCACAAAGATGTTGATGTATAGTAATTCTCATAAAAGTATATCAAAGTATTTTAATATATTTTTTGAAGCTTTCATTGTCTTATTTTCGACATTCTTGATTCTTTGTATTATATTAAATAAAAAATACGTGTAAGGATTATTTAGGTATTTTTATATAATATTATGTATATTTAGACAGTCTACTATCCACAGGAACCTTTATTACATATGTAATAAGTTCCCGTGTATGTTGTAGCCTGTTTACACGGTACCGGGGCCGCCTGTCACTATGTCAGCCCGTAGTCCCGCCGCTGTGTACTTGTCAGAGGCCCGGGGCTGCGTACACAACCTTTACGGGTTGACACGGCTGTATCTCAACTGCACGCGGGTGCTGTGGCTGCCGCGGCTGCGTGCGGGAATTGTGACAAAACACATTTCCGCCCGTAACTCCTAAAATATACACAACACCTCAATTCTGACTGAATTTTAGGTGTGAAACCTATACGTGACAATGTGTGTGAAATATTTAATTGGCCAAAAAGCTCAATACTGGAGCCATAGTATTTTGGTTCTTTTTTCCTTAATTATTTTAAAATATAAGGAGTTGGATTTCAAGTGTGGGGTCAGTGAGTGACCCTACCTAATTTTGGATGGAGCATCCATTTCTGTAATAATATGTATGGTTTTCCTACTCCTTCTTAGGTTAGTTGTATTATTATTATTTTTATGTTATTTTAGTTACTTTTGAAGCTTGCTCTGCAATAGTAGCAAGCTGACAGATATGGAGAAATCACAACTAACAGTGACAGATTTTTGAGAGCTGTCTAGAAACTTTCATGTGTTGGAGTGAGGCTCATATCCTAGGAACTGCAGCAAGAAAGTAGGAGCCAAGAACTTGGAGGGAGGTTTGTGGTGTATTTGGACCTTCAGGCCAAATGGGATGAGTGAGTTGAGGTTCCTAATAAGCTCTATGCAGCAGTCTTTTTTGGATAGAGTACTAACTGGAGATTTCCAACTTAAGGAATTTCTGGGAAGAATATTGATTAGAATCAAGGGATATGTTGCCGCCTCATCCAAGTAGTTGATGGGTACATTCAATTGGGCCCTCATACATCAAATTTTTGTCAGGAGTGTGCAGTTGAATTTCTCTTCCAAGCTGTTTGTCTGAGGGGAGTTGGCCGGACCTTGTTCAATGGTGATTCCCCAAATCAACAATTCAGACAAAAACTTTGCGGATGAGAATTCTCCCCCTAGGTCAGATTGAAATATTGCGGGGGTTGTTTGTAGACGGTTGCAAATCTCATTGAGGTAAGAGATCATTTTCAGTTCCAACTCGCTCTTGAGTCTGAGCAAACAAGTTTGATTGAAACGACTGTAGTTTTTGATGAGCACAAGTATATATTGGTAACCAAGTTTTGACAGAGGGTTGATTTGGAGAACATTGGCATGTATGGTGTGGAAAGAAGAAGGGGATTTAGTGAGAGGATTGGAGTGAGGCAATCTTGTCATCTTGCATGGCTTTCAAATTTCCCAGTTTTTTGAGGTATGCAGGGGGTTATGCTCAAGATTGTGTTGACAGAAAAATTCCTTGAGGTACCTTTCTGATGGGTGTCCAAGACCTAAATGCCAGTCTGATACAATTGAGTTGTCCCCAATGGTCAAAATGGATGACTCCGGTCTGATCAGGGCAGAGTAGAGGTTTCCTACGCGGTTGAATGTAAACACCACCGTGTCTGCCATCTTTATGATTACCACTCAGTGTTTGTGGACTATCTTTAGTCCATGGTCTTCTAGTTGGGATGCAGAGATCATATTCCAAGGTCCAGTTGGGGCTTAGTAGACTGGATGGATGAGCACAGGTCCTAGTTTGAAACTTCCTATGTGGGTAATTTGGACATGGTCTCCATAGGTGTTGATACATTTGTCATGCAGTTTGACTTCAGTGAGTAGGTTTAGGTTGCTGATGTTTGATTGAGTGGCTCCAGAGTTGGAAATCAGCTCATAGGTGATGTGGGAGGATGAGGAGGTGGAATATAGATATTCTTCAATGAATAAATTGGAGTCCTTGTATTCCGCAGGTTGTTTATGTAGTCAGCCAGCCAGGGTTTGGATTCTTCCTTGACATGGTTGACTGTTTCCTTAGCTTTTATTGCCCCCAGATCCTTGGTTAGATTCTCAATGGACTTCTCAATTTGAGACAGATTGGGATAATGCCTAGGTTTATTGATTGGGTGGCGTTTGGTAGGTACGGCTGGTTTAGAAATATCAGCAAGGTTTGGCCTACTAGGCCTGGGTCCCTGTTGACTTGCTTGACAACTGATGTGATCAGATTTGACTCTATGATTCTTCAGAAAAGTGGAGTATGCGGTCTCAGAGAGTTTTCTTTGACAGCAGGTGTCTTTGGCCAGAATTCAATTGTAGACTTGGTCAAATTTGAATGGTTTGATTTCATGAAATGAATGAATCAGCAGATTGAGGTACTGGTCTAGGCCAAAGCTTTTGAGGAAAAATATTGCCGCAAGGGGGGAGGATATGCTGATGTTCTCTTCCTTTTTTGTCTGGGTCCTGGGAGGTGATGTGTTGTCCTTGAGTGATAGGTATGTTTCTCAAAACTCAATGGCATGCTCTTGGATTGAGCTTGATGGTTGGTGGTGTTAAGTGCACTAGTTGTGAGACGTGGTCGCCAATTTTTATTAGTGAATCTTCACCGCATGCCTTTCCTAAGTCTCCAAAGCCTTCAAGGAATTCCTTACAATTAGGGGTCACATATCCTTGAATTCTCAATTGACTGATCCATAAAGTAGGCTGATGGATAGTGCCATCTTCTGCTGGTATCTCTTTGTGTTGCGGTTGTCCTTTATCCATTCTTCATCAAGTAGTTCCTTGTGGCCCTTGATGATGAGGAGATTTTTGAACTGGGCCTTCCACTCGTACCACTTGTTCCAAGTGAGTAGAGGGAAGCTTTGCCTTTGTGAGAAAGTTTTGCCCTCCGAGTCACTGAATTGGGGATGACTATTTGGGGTGCCTCCAAATTCTTGTAGGTTGGCCATTTTGGATCTAATTGTTTTTCTATTCTACCATTATTGACTGCCAAGAATTGACTCTTGCTACCATGTAATGTCATGAGTATTTCTTTATTGCAGCAAGTCAATCAAAACCATAGTAAAAGTATGAGCTGACAAGGAGAGTAGAAATGCAAGGTATATTAGAGCAATTAATGAGGACCTGAGACAAGCTTCTGAGTAGAGACTTGATATTCACTGGAGATTGATCACAGTTGGACAAATCAGTGTAAGCCTTCAACTTCAGATTGAGTACAGCAAGGGTTAAAGAATTTTGGCCTGAGACAGTGAAAATTATGACTGAGTTGGGATTGATAGATAGCAGGAAGATGAAGTGGAGCATTGGCCATGAAGGAAAGAAAAAGAAACAGTCTTTAAGTGGAAGAGACAATTACCTCCACCCTATCTTACTCTTGCTCCAGTCTGCACTGGTGTTCTTTTAACTGATCTTGAGACCCAACGGTTGTTGTGGGTCCTTGATTGGAGGTGGTTGAGAGTCCTTTGGCGTGTTCCTCAATTGCGGTCTCCTCAGGTCTCAGTTTGGGAGGGGCTGGACAACATAGACTTTTTGCATTGGCCTGTGCCATGTAGTTGTGATTCTGGCCACTGAGCGTTGGAAAGATGCTTTTGTTGCAGTTGCGGACCCCAGGAGAAATCCTTCTCAGAAGATTCTTCCAAGAGACACCTTTCTTATTCACAGAAAGCAATAGATTTTTCTCTTATGGATAAGAAATTTCAATCAAATTCAACTCATTGAGGAGAATACATACATCTGGACCAAATTTTACAAATTTCAGGCATTCTTCAGTGACACAACAATTAGGCACAAAGGGACCAGTAAGAGATTTGGATAAACCACATTAACAATTGCAAGATAAGAGAGGAGGCATGAGAGGAGGATTTAGTTTTGAGAGGCATAGTCTGGTTGACTGGTTGTACGTTTTTGGTAACTGGCTTATACTTGGTAGCAAAGAGAGAAATTCTTGCTGTCCTCCAAGCATTGACAAGCAAGACCTGAATACTAATACTGAGGCCAAGTTCCAACATCTTCCATGTCTGATGTTCCGCAAAGTCCTCAAAGGGAGCATTTTCTATAAAGGGAGAACCAGGAGATAGCACTTTGCTCACATTTTTTGACTAGGTAGGTTTCAAAAATGAAAGTAGAAGATTTCCCTAGCGGTGAAAAATTTGGAGGACTTACTTCTACCCCAAATTGGCTCCACTGAAGCCCATATTCCTCCATAGCAAAGCCATTAAGAATGGAATTTAGATTGGGATCTAGTTATAATCATTGCTGAGATTCTATTGAGAACCAAAGGAGGATTGATCAGACCTAAGAGTAGAAGGAAAAGAAGAAACAACAGATCCAGAGAGAGAAGAAATATTTTTGGAAATTTCTATTATAACAGTTTTTGCTTTTTAATGCTTTCCAGATCAGAAGAGAATGATAAGAATAAACAAAAATAACCTCAGGGATGAGCATTGACCCTTGATTTAAATTCCAAGGCTGAGAAGAACTAAAAATATAAGTATATCAACTATTCCGCTAAAAAAATGAGAGGAATTGGAATTATCCTTCTGCTTCCCTTGAAAATTGATTTAGGAGTATGACAAGGAAAATATCTTTCCAAAAATCTAGAATCCAACAGCACAGAGAGGAACTTAAATCTTTCTAAAATCAGCATCAGGGATGAGAATTCCTCTCCCCATGTTTATCAAAAACATCAGGGTAGCACCAAAATCCATTAAGAATTGTCAACTCAAGATCATCAGGGCCTTCCAAACAAGTGATCCAAAAGTGACAGGTTCCAACAAAAGTTTGACCAATTCAAACTGGGAAATCTTCAGCAATACCAACAAATTAACAATACTGATTGCCTATCCCATAAACCGCATAATTGAAGCTGACCCTAGGACTAAGCTTGATTTTGCAGGCCATAGCATCCAAAATTAAGTGAGCTGAAAACCCAAAATTGACAAGGAGTGAAAAAGTTTTAGTTGAATCTCAAGATAACAATGAAGAAAACCAAGAGGACAGGAGTCAATTTTGGAATCTGAGGAGGGATCTGCTCCACCAGAGTCCTCCATCAAAGTTCCAGAGGAGACCTTTAATTTTTCAGGACCAATCTCCACATGTCAAAAAGAGATCCGTTTCTTCATTCTTCAGCAAAAGATGGAGAAATTGAAAGTAGTTCAGCCACTGATAGATCAGGAATTTTTAGATCTGAAATTTTCTTTAATACCCCTTCCACAGCATTGGGGGTTATTCTTTAGGTTCCCCTCTCAAACCAAACTTTGGGCTAGGTGGCGGAGGAATTTCAGGTGAAGAAGGAACTAAGATTGGATCAAAAGGTTGAGTAGATTTAACAGATGAAGGATTAGGATCAGAGCCATAATGAAACCTTTCCATGAGTGGTTCCTTTTACACCTCCATGTCTTCTACATCAGAGGAAGGAGTCTTAGGTGAGGATTGAGGATTAGCTTGTTTTTGAAGAATTGAGGATGGCAAGGAAGGAGCCTTATGAGGTTTTGTTTCTCATGTTGTTTTCCTAGCTAGATCAGATTGATAAGCTCCAACAAGACTGGAGGAGTAGATGGCTGGAGGATACCAATTTTCAGGTTACCACAAGAAGATTGGAAATCAAAAATAAGCCAAGGATTCCTTCATAGGAGGTGGGGGTTGGTAAGAGGCCACCACATGAGGAATAGGGCAAAGAAGAATCAATAGGGATCAGGGAACCATTAGGAAGGAAGAAATTATTTCCCTTCTGTTCCACCAACTTTTTGTCTTTATCATTCTGGATCTCAGGGCATCAACCATTTCCATAGCCTTCCCTATGACAGTAGTAGCATATCAGAGTAGATTTAGGAACATATTTAGAAGCCCTGGGAGTAGCAAGGGAGGAAATTTTTGCTCCAGCTCATTCTCAAAATCTTGAAGTAGTTTTTTGATCTTGTCCATAGTTAGAGTTTCCCCTGTTGGACTTAAGATTTGGTTCAGGCCTGCAATCTTCCCTTTATCTAATGCACAATTTTGTTTGATTCTTGGAAAGAAGGAGCATGGAGTGGTTCAGTGGTTCTAGGTTTTCCAAAAGTTATAGCAGTTTGACCTTTCATGGCCTTATCCACAGCACTCCTAAGGATGATAAAAAACAGGGGAGCTTGATTGGTTATCCCTGGGGTTATCATTGATCTAGACTCAGCTAATTCATCCCTTATCCTCTCCTGCACTCCTGGCAAAAATAATTGGAAAAATTGCACTTAAACTTTTTCCACTGTATCAATGTGATTGTTTTGGATAAGATAAGATTGTATTGGGCCCCATGACTTCCTAAAAGACTGATAATCAGAGGATGAAGAGACCCCACCATTTGAGATCCACTGAGAGACAAGATCATCCAAGTCCTGCAAAGTAAACCAAGATTCATCTATTTTTCCCCAATATTCCAACATTGCTTCCCTTAGACGTTTCCAGTCATGAGATTTGTAATCCATCAAACAATTTATTCACTTCCATGAATTCATCAGAGGAGATAAAAAATCTTAACTGGTAGGCCATATTGTATTCACTTGCCCCATCCACTTCAGCAGCCATTGTGTAATATTCCAAGAACAATTCCACATTTACCCCCGTTGAACCCTAAGTTCTTGTTCTGAGGTTTGATCTTAACCATCTTAGGTCAAACAAGGT
>CM062643.1:13090128-13332883 GCA_025617555.3 Puccinia polysora
GGTCTGTTTGGGCTCAGAGTTAGAGGCTAATTGTTGTAAACCTTTTTCCCACTTTTGAGCTAGTGATATTATCTGGTACCAGTCTTTCTTTCCCTTTGGCTTGGGATGGGAAGAGGATCTTTTCTTTCCTGATCCTTTGCCTTTCAGTTGGGCTAATTGATCCCACGGCTTCCACTTTTCTACGTAGGATTCTACCTCTTTTCTTGGAATCAGTTTCTGAAGAGCTATCTGGGTGGCTTTTGCCTGGGAGATTATCTTTTTCATGGATACCATTTCCTCCTTGGCTTGGGCTTCTTTGAATTATTCCCAATATTTCACGTTCTCTTTGACTAGTTCTTTGATCCTGGACTCCTTGGCCAGATTCTGCTGGGGTGGCTGCAGGGAATCTTCTTGTAAAGGAGGGTTGCTTGATTCTGCTACTTTCTCCACCTCTAGGTTGGGAGAGGGTAGAAGTGGTTGGTGCTGCTCCTTGCTCATCAACATTTGGTTCACGGGTTCTAATCCCTTCATTGTTGTCCTTACTGGTGGTCTCAACGGTTACTGAGAGCTATTGGCAAAGATCCATAGGAGGGAATTCTTCCTGAGGCTCTCGTGTTACGTCTGATCATTTTCAGAATAATATGTTTATAAGTGTTTTACAGAAAAAATTCGTAAAAATAAGTTTTATTTCAAAACTCACTTAAATTTATATTCAAAGGTACTAAGACCTTATTGGGGTTGAATTGATCTCTAGTAGGTAATCCTACGGGGTCTTGGTGGGTTCCAATGAGGTCTTCACCCGTCCAATCAATATTTTCAGGGCGTCCAGAGATGTCTGGGACTTCCTGATCTAATAGATCCACTTCAGTGGCGGTGGTTTCTGGTACAGGAGGGTTCATTTTATATTTCAAAAAGTAATTTATGCGGTATTTTTTCCAAGCTTTATGTTTTCTTAATAGAGCCTGAAATTTGATACGCCTTTCAAGATATTCTTGTTCAAGGATTTTATCTAGGTGTTTGCGTGCAGAAGAAATATTAAGTTGCTCAGCTGGAGTTAAAGCTTTCCAACCAGTAGTTTTATAATTTTTTATGTATTCTTCTTTTCTTATCTTTAAAAGATTTAGATAATAGATTATTAATTCTGCATTGGTTTTTGAATCCACTGCCAAAGAATTTAGTTATAAATCATGGTTATAAAGTCAGATAAATTTATCTTTGATTTTATTTTTTTGTGAAAATGTTGGGTCCAAGGTATGAAATATAATAAAATGGAATATTTCCCAGCCAGACCCCCAATTTTCAGCCTCCTGGATTCCAAGACCCTTGCTATCATTTGGCTACCAGAGATGATATTGTAAATATTAAATATATTATTTAATAATTGCAGCAAAAATCCATATAATACTTGTATTAAGCTTGTTGCAAGGTTAAATGGTTTGGTCATTGTTTATTGTTTCAAATCAAAATTTATTATTAAATATTTATAGAGGGGCCACAATTATATTGGGTATCTTTAACACCTCTCTTCAGGGATTTCAGTATGAAAACACATAGTCCTGGTTACTTTGGGTTCTTTAGTTTAAAGATTATTATATCCAAAGATAATATGTATATAAAATACACAATGGAGTGGTAGGGCCTTGTAGCCAAGCTACCACGACAGAGAAAGGATAATAAGACTCACTTGTATATTATTAAATCCTTTGGGTATCTGTTTGGGAAGTTTACTGATGGGTTAAACCTGTATACTGGGGTTATAATGTTGTTCAGCAGTTTTAATTGATAAAAAGAGGTTTGAAGACGGATATTACTGATCAGAAATTGCCATAAATCACTCACTTATCTCTTATAAGTATTTGATTACCTTGGAACGGCGTCTTGATATTAATATTACTGGGTCTCTTCCCATCAACATCCTCAAAAGAGCTCTGTATTTATAGTTTTTGGAGTCCCAATATGGTCCTTCTGAGGGTTGTAGGTGCTCAAAGGGAAAGACACTAAGGCTAGCAGGGTAACCAGGGGTAGCCTGTCATGTGCCTTTGGTGCTATAGCCTGGGTAGCATCTAATTCCTTAGGGTATGGGAATTGATCTCTCTTATAATAGACATTAGGACGTGTGAATAACACTAATCTGTCCTATTTATGTGTTATTTAATTAATTATCCTTAGTATATGTTCCCAGTCATATAATAATTATATTATTAGACATCTCTACAGACATTTTGATGTCAGGTAAGTTCTCATTATGTATCATATAACTGGAGTAAAATTCATAATATTGTTTTTACTCTTTATCTACTAGTTCCAGTTGATTTGTTAAGATAATTACTTAAAAAAATAAGTCATGAGAATTCATGTAATATTATTACATCATTATCTTCCTTAGTATGTCACAAAGATGTTGATGTATAGTAATTCTCATAAAAGTATATCAAAGTATTTTAATATATTTTTTGAAGCTTTCATTGTCTTATTTTCGACATTCTTGATTCTTTGTATTATATTAAATAAAAAATACGTGTAAGGATTATTTAGGTATTTTTATATAATATTATGTATATTTAGACAGTCTACTATCCACAGGAACCTTTATTACATATGTAATAAGTTCCCGTGTATGTTGTAGCCTGTTTACACGGTACCGGGGGCCGCCTGTCACTATGTCAGCCCGTAGTCCCGCCGCTGTGTACTTGTCAGAGGCCCGGGGCTGCGTACACAACCTTTACGGGTTGACACGGCTGTATCTCAACTGCACGCGGGTGCTGTGGCTGCCGCGGCTGCGTGCGGGAATTGTGACAAAACACATTTCCGCCCGTAACTCCTAAAATATACACAACACCTCAATTCTGACTGAATTTTAGGTGTGAAACCTATACGTGACAATGTGTGTGAAATATTTAATTGGCCAAAAAGCTCAATACTGGAGCCATAGTATTTTGGTTCTTTTTTCCTTAATTATTTTAAAATATAAGGAGTTGGATTTCAAGTGTGGGGTCAGTGAGTGACCCTACCTAATTTTGGATGGAGCATCCATTTCTGTAATAATATGTATGGTTTTCCTACTCCTTCTTAGGTTAGTTGTATTATTATTATTTTTATGTTATTTTAGTTACTTTTGAAGCTTGCTCTGCAATAGTAGCAAGCTGACAGATATGGAGAAATCACAACTAACAGTGACAGATTTTTGAGAGCTGTCTAGAAACTTTCATGTGTTGGAGTGAGGCTCATATCCTAGGAACTGCAGCAAGAAAGTAGGAGCCAAGAACTTGGAGGGAGGTTTGTGGTGTATTTGGACCTTCAGGCCAAATGGGATGAGTGAGTTGAGGTTCCTAATAAGCTCTATGCAGCAGTCTTTTTTGGATAGAGTACTAACTGGAGATTTCCAACTTAAGGAATTTCTGGGAAGAATATTGATTAGAATCAAGGGATATGTTGCCGCCTCATCCAAGTAGTTGATGGGTACATTCAATTGGGCCCTCATACATCAAATTTTTGTCAGGAGTGTGCAGTTGAATTTCTCTTCCAAGCTGTTTGTCTGAGGGGAGTTGGCCGGACCTTGTTCAATGGTGATTCCCCAAATCAACAATTCAGACAAAAACTTTGCGGATGAGAATTCTCCCCCTAGGTCAGATTGAAATATTGCGGGGGTTGTTTGTAGACGGTTGCAAATCTCATTGAGGTAAGAGATCATTTTCAGTTCCAACTCGCTCTTGAGTCTGAGCAAACAAGTTTGATTGAAACGACTGTAGTTTTTGATGAGCACAAGTATATATTGGTAACCAAGTTTTGACAGAGGGTTGATTTGGAGAACATTGGCATGTATGGTGTGGAAAGAAGAAGGGGATTTAGTGAGAGGATTGGAGTGAGGCAATCTTGTCATCTTGCATGGCTTTCAAATTTCCCAGTTTTTTGAGGTATGCAGGGGGTTATGCTCAAGATTGTGTTGACAGAAAAATTCCTTGAGGTACCTTTCTGATGGGTGTCCAAGACCTAAATGCCAGTCTGATACAATTGAGTTGTCCCCAATGGTCAAAATGGATGACTCCGGTCTGATCAGGGCAGAGTAGAGGTTTCCTACGCGGTTGAATGTAAACACCACCGTGTCTGCCATCTTTATGATTACCACTCAGTGTTTGTGGACTATCTTTAGTCCATGGTCTTCTAGTTGGGATGCAGAGATCATATTCCAAGGTCCAGTTGGGGCTTAGTAGACTGGATGGATGAGCACAGGTCCTAGTTTGAAACTTCCTATGTGGGTAATTTGGACATGGTCTCCATAGGTGTTGATACATTTGTCATGCAGTTTGACTTCAGTGAGTAGGTTTAGGTTGCTGATGTTTGATTGAGTGGCTCCAGAGTTGGAAATCAGCTCATAGGTGATGTGGGAGGATGAGGAGGTGGAATATAGATATTCTTCAATGAATAAATTGGAGTCCTTGTATTCCGCAGGTTGTTTATGTAGTCAGCCAGCCAGGGTTTGGATTCTTCCTTGACATGGTTGACTGTTTCCTTAGCTTTTATTGCCCCCAGATCCTTGGTTAGATTCTCAATGGACTTCTCAATTTGAGACAGATTGGGATAATGCCTAGGTTTATTGATTGGGTGGCGTTTGGTAGGTACGGCTGGTTTAGAAATATCAGCAAGGTTTGGCCTACTAGGCCTGGGTCCCTGTTGACTTGCTTGACAACTGATGTGATCAGATTTGACTCTATGATTCTTCAGAAAAGTGGAGTATGCGGTCTCAGAGAGTTTTCTTTGACAGCAGGTGTCTTTGGCCAGAATTCAATTGTAGACTTGGTCAAATTTGAATGGTTTGATTTCATGAAATGAATGAATCAGCAGATTGAGGTACTGGTCTAGGCCAAAGCTTTTGAGGAAAAATATTGCCGCAAGGGGGGAGGATATGCTGATGTTCTCTTCCTTTTTGTCTGGGTCCTGGGAGGTGAGTGTGTCCTTGAGTGATAGGTATGTTTCTCAAAACTCAATGGCATGCTCTTGGATTGAGCTTGATGGTTGGTGTGTTAAGTGCACTAGTTGTGAGACGTGGTCGCCAATTTTTATTAGTGAATCTTCACCGCATGCCTTTCCTAAGTCTTCCAAAGCCTTCAAGAATTCCTTACAATTAGGGGTCACATATCCTTGAATTTCTCAATTGACTGATCCATAAAGTAGGCTGATGGATAGTGCCATCTTCTGCTGGTATCTCTTTGTGTTGCGGTTGTCCTTTATCCATTCTTCATCAAGTAGTTCCTTGTGGCCCTTGATGATGAGGAGATTTTTGAACTGGGCCTTCCACTCGTACCACTTGTTCCAAGTGAGTAGAGGAAGCTTTGCCTTTGTGGAGAAAGTTTTGCCCTCCGAGTCACTGGAATTGGGGATGACTATTTGGGTGCCTCCAAATTCTTGTAGGTTGGCCATTTTGGATCTAATTGTTTTTCTATTCTACCATTATTGACTGCCAAGAATTGACTCTTGCTACCATGTAATGTCATGAGTATTTCTTTATTGCAGCAAGTCAATCAAACCATAGTAAAAGTATGAGCTGACAAGGAGAGTAGAAATGCAAGGTATATTAGAGCAATTAATGAGACCTGAGACAAGCTTCTGAGTAGAGACTTGATATTCACTGGAGATTGATCACAGTTGGACAAATCAGTGTAAGCCTTCAACTTCAGATTGAGTACAGCAAGGGTTAAAGAATTTTGGCCTGAGACAGTGAAAATTATGACTGAGTTGGGATTGATAGATAGCAGGAAGATGAAGTGGAGCATTGGCCATGAAGGAAAGAAAAAGAAACAGTCTTTAAGTGGAAGAGACAATTACCTCCACCCTATCTTACTCTTGCTCCAGTCTGCACTGGTGTTCTTTTAACTGATCTTGAGACCCAACGGTTGTTGTGGTCCTTGATTGGAGGTGGTTGAGAGTCCTTTGGCGTGGTTCCTCAATTGCGGTCTCCTCAGGTCTCAGTTTGGGAGGGGCTGGACAACATAGACTTTTTGCATTGGCCTGTGCCATGTAGTTGTGATTCTGGCCACCTGAGCGTTGGAAAGATGCTTTTGTTGCAGTTGCGGACCCAGGAGAAATCCTTCTCAGAAGATTCTTCCAAGAGACACCTTTCTTATTCACAGAAAGCAATAGATTTTTCTCTTATGGATAAGAAATTTTCAATCAAATTCAACTCATTGAGGAGAATACATACATCTGGACCAAATTTTACAAATTTCAGGCATTCTTCAGTGACACAACAATTAGGCACAAAGGGACCAGTAAGAGATTTGGATAAACCACATTAACAATTGCAAGATAAGAGAGGAGGCATGAGAGGAGGATTTAGTTTGAGAGGCATAGTCTGGTTGACTGGTTGTACGTTTTTGGTAACTGGCTTATACTTGGTAGCAAAAGAGAGAAATTCTTGCTTCCTCCAAGCATTGACAAGCAAGACCTGAATACTAATACTGAGGCCAAGTTCCAACATCTTCCATGTCTGATGTTCCGCAAAGTCCTCAAAGGGAGCATTTTCTATAAAGGGAGAACCAGGAGATAGCACTTTGCTCACATTTTTTGACTAGGTAGGTTTTCAAAAATGAAAGTAGAAGATTTCCCTAGCGGTGAAAAATTTGGAGGACTTACTTCTACCCCAAATTGGCTCCACTGAAGCCCATATTCCTCCATAGCAAAGCCATTAAGAATGGAATTTAGATTGGGATCTAGTTTATAATCATTGCTGAGATTCTATTGAGAACCAAAGGAGGATTGATCAGACCTAAGAGTAGAAGGAAAAGAAGAAACAACAGATCCAGAGAGAGAAGAAATATTTTTGGAAATTTCTATTATAACATGTTTTTGCTTTTTAATGCTTTCCAGATCAGAAGAGAATGATAAGAATAAACAAAAATAACCTCAGGGATGAGCATTGACCCTTGATTTAAATTCCAAGGCTGAGAAGAACTAAAAATATAAGTATATCAACTATTCCGCTAAAAAATGAGAGGAATTGGAATTATCCTTCTGCTTCCCCTTGAAAATTGATTTAGGAGTATGACAAGGAAAATATCTTTCCAAAAATCTAGAATCCAAAGCACAGAGAGGAACTTAAATCTTTCTAAAATCAGCATCAGGGATGAGAATTCTCTCCCCATGTTTATCAAAAACATCAGGGTAGCACCAAAATCCATTAAGAATTGTCAACTCAAGATCATAGGGCCTTCCAAACAAGTGATCCAAAAGTGACAGGTTCCAACAAAAGTTTGACCAATTCAAACTGGGAAATCTTCAGCAATACCAACAAATTAACAATACTGATTGCCTATCCCATAAACCGCATAATTGAAGCTGACCCTAGGACTAAGCTTGATTTTGCAGGCCATAGCATCCAAAATTAAGTTGAGCTGAAAACCCAAATTGACAAGGAGTGAAAAAGTTTTAGTTGAATCTCCAAGATAACAATGAAGAAAACCAAGAGGACAGGAGTCAATTTTGGAATCTGAGGAGGGATCTGCTCCACCAGAGTCCTCCATCAAAGTTCCAGAGGAGACCTTTAATTTTTCAGGACCAATCTCCACATGTCAAAAAGAGATCCGTTTCTTCATTCCTTCAGCAAAAGATGGAGAAATTGAAAGTAGTTCAGCCACTGATAGATCAGGAATTTTTAGATCTGAAATTTTCTTTAATACCCCTTCCACAGCATTGGGGTTATTCTTTTAGGTTCCCCTCTCAAACCAAACTTTGGGCTAGGTGGCGGGAGGAATTTCAGGTGAAGAAGGAACTAAGATTGGATCAAAAGGTTGAGTAGATTTAACAGATGAAGGATTAGGATCAGAGCCATAATGAAACCTTTCCATGAGTGGTTCCTTTTACACCTCCATGTCTTCTACATCAGAGGAAGGAGTCTTAGGTGAGGATTGAGGATTAGCTTGTTTTTGAAGAATTGAGGATGGCAAGGAAGGAGCCTTATGAGGTTTTGTTTCCTCATGTTGTTTCCTAGCTAGATCAGATTGATAAGCTCCAACAAGACTGGAGGAGTAGATGGCTGGAGGATACCAATTTTCAAGGTTACCACAAGAAGATTGGAAATCAAAATAAGCCAAGGATTCCTTCATAGGAGGTGGGGGTTGGTAAGAGGCCACCACATGAGGAATAGGGCAAGAAGAATCAATAGGGATCAGGGAACCATTAGGAAGGAAGAAATTATTTCCCTTCTGTTCCACCAACTTTTTGTCTTTATCATTCTGGATCTCAGGGCATCAACCATTTCCATAGCCTTCCCTATGACAGTAGTAGCATATCAGAGTAGATTTAGGAACATATTTAGAAGCCCTGGGAGTAGCAAGGGAGGAAATTTTTTGCTCCAGCTCATTCTCAAAATCTTGAAGTAGTTTTTTGATCTTGTCCATAGTTAGAGTTTCCCTGTTGGACTTAAGATTTGGTTCAGGCCTGCAATCTTCCTTTATCTAATGCACAATTTTGTTTGATTCTTGGAAAGAAGGAGCATGGAGTGGTTCAGTGGTTCTAGGTTTTCCAAAAGTTATAGCAGTTTGACCTTTCATGGCCTTATCCACAGCACTCCTAAGGATGATAAAAACAGGGAGCTTGAATTGGTTATCCCTGGGGGTTATCATTGATCTAGACTCAGCTAATTCATCCCTTATCCTCTCCTGCACTCCTGGCAAAAATAATTGGAAAAATTGCACTTAAACTTTTTCCACTGTATCAATGTGATTGTTTTGGATAAGATAAGATTGTATTGGGCCCCATGACTTCCTAAAAGACTGATAATCAGAGGATGAAGAGACCCCACCATTTGAGATCCACTGAGAGACAAGATCATCCAAGTCCTGCAAAGTAAACCAAGATTCATCTATTTTTCCCCAATATTCCAACATTGCTTCCCTTAGACGTTTCCAGTCATGAGATTTGTATCCATCAAACAATTTATTCACTTCCATGAATTCATCAGAGGAGATAAAAAATCTTAACTGGTAGGCCATATTGTATTCACTTGCCCCATCCACTTCAGCAGCCATTGTGTAATATTCCAAGAACAATTCCACATTTACCCCGTTGAACCCTAAGTTCTTGTTCTGAGGTTTGATCTTAACCATCTTAGGTCAAACAAGGTGGTCGGAGTAACAGTAGATGCCATTTAAAATAACAGAATTTCCTAGAGGATCCAAAGAGCAGAATTCCAAGTGGCTCATTAGTGTGGCAAGAGTAGGGTTTTACAACAAAAAAAGGTAAAATATTTCCTAGATGGTGCATGATTGGGAGTGATTCCTTCTGAAATAAGTTGCCTCCACGGATCAGATCTAAGAACAGAAAAACAGAAAAGAAAAAAGATTGGATTTTGAAGTTGATTCCAAAAGTGTTGGGAGTGTAAATACCAAGGTTTCTGGCTCAATCCCAGCCTGGGGGACCAAATGTAAGACTCCAAATAGTTCTGGCTGCAGGCAGTTCTGTGGAGGTGAAAGGTGCTTTTTAGGCTGCCCTCCTGAGTGTTACAAAAATATTTAAATGTAACCAAAATAAAGATTTAGAACCTTGTGAATAAGGAATCAATAGGAAGGGGATGAGTTTGATAGTAATTGGTAGCTTTAAACAACACTATCTGAGGCAAGATGGTGCGTGAAAAGAATTGAAGAAAATAATTTGAAGTTTTTTCAGAGTTCAATAGAACAAGGCATCTGTAAGTAAGAACACCCACAAGCTAATAACTCTGGTTGTCAGAAGAAGATTAGGAAATATCAACTCAATCCCAACCAACCTCCAGGTTCCCAATGAACCTTCCCAACTATCCACAATCAAGCGCTTGAAGGGTACCAGATAACTGTTGGTTGCTGTAAAAAACAGGGAAATTTGTCCTATGAAGCTCTAGAAGCCAAGAAATGACAGATTTGAAAAAGAATAACCGGAAACTTCTCAAGGGACTCAAGATTAAAGTTTCAAAATTCAACTTCAAAGAAATAAGGGAGCTTTAACACTCCAGGCTTCAGGCTTAAGAAAACCTCTCAGCCAAACATCACTGGTTCCAGAAGGAAAATGAAAGAATGATCAAGACCAGTATGGTTGGAAAAGAAGATCAAGGAGTGGTATAAATTACTCAAGAATCCAAATGAATGGGTCATTCTTCAACCAGCAAGGCTGTTGTTTGGTGATGAGGAACAGGGCCACCAAAGGTTGTATCAGAGTTTTAGTATGGAGGCTCAAGGATCAAGGGGAAATCAAAGATATTCCCAGGATAAGGATTATGAATTGATTATGATGAATGGGTGATGATGCATTCACTGGATGAATCCCATGAATGATGATAGATATATCAATGGATGGATTTTCCTCCTCCTTGGGAAAAGGCAGGGGAGATCCCATCCTTTTATGGGCAAGAGGCCCTGTAGAATACTTACAAGAGATTACATAAATGATAGCAGAAATATATATATATATACATATATATTGAAATTAAATGATGAACAAAGTAAAAAATATTGCAGAGAAATGATCATAAAAAAGAAAAGGGAAAAAAGAAAAAAAAGTCAGCAGAGAAAAAAACAGCGCAGTTAGAAGTGACAGGTGGACTGGCCTGGACAACAGTTTGCAGCGGTTTGGCAGGTATTAAACCTTGGATAGGCAAGCCAGTTGCTGATGGTCGTTGGCAAGTTTGCAAATGGCTGCAAAGATGGCTTGCAACAGATGAGTGCAAAAGGCCATCCCATCCTCAAAGGGGGGGTGGTTTTGTTGCATATGGTGATGGTGGTTGTTGATGAGAAGGTGGCTTGGGCCCATGGATGGCTATAGGAGACTCCAATGGCCAGCCAGATGAGGGGGGATCAAGCAAGTGGAAAGACCAAAGGAGGGATTGGCGGCAGTCTTTCTTTTTTTCACCAATGACAATGATGACAAGCTGGATGTTTGTGATGGAGATGAGGAGGGGAAGGACCGTCTGCGCGCGCTTGGCCAAAAAATCAGGCTCCAAGCCCAAAGATGAGCAATTGAATGAATGACCTGGGAACTTGAAAACCCCAGGGGTACCCTTGCTATACCGCTAGGGCAGGGGGAAGTTGATGAAAGATTAAATTGAAAGCTTGCCATTCAGGAACAAAATTTCCATATACATCTTTTTTCTTTTTTTTCTTTTTTTTTGAATAACAGATGAAAGAATATATATATATAAATTTAAATTTTTTCCCTTTTCTTATGAGGTGTCCCAAATTTTTCACCACACCTCCAGCAAATCCAACATGATTGTTTGAAATTCATGTAGAAAACCTTTCTGGTTATTTCAAAAGATTAGGACAGGATGTTTACAGGATCCAACCAGAAGAATAAAACAGGAATATTGCTTTCAATTGGTTTATTTTTTATATGTCAAAAATTCTTGATTTGCGCAGAATGAATTTGACTCATTTTGGTCTTCAGTCAAATATATTGAGGTTTTTTGGCTGAGGCTAGAAACATTGAAAATCTTGGGGCAGGAGCCAAAAAACAGAGTAATGTATCTGAGAACATACAAATTTTAACCAACAAGCAAGCTGAAATCTTTTGCTGTGGTGACCAATATGGGACACCTGATAAGCCAAGGGAAAGTTTTCAATTGTGCATTTTTTAAAAAAAAATTCATATATAATTCTTCATCTTAAAAAAAATGGAAATTCTTGGTCCTGTATGGGCATCCTTCCCTTTCCCCTTTCCTCAATTTTCCACTGTCCTAGCCGTCTAGGAAGGTGCCTCTGGGGTGTGCAAGTCCCCAGGCCCTTTTTCAACCCCTTCCTTGCTTTTGGATTCCATTTTTTTTTCCACACACGCAGCAATTGCAACTCATCATCTCAATCAACTCCATCAGGGGGTTCATCATCATCATCCAACTTGAAACCATCCTTTTACTAGGTTCAATCCATGGATTTAAATCAAACCTGTGCTCTCTAATACATTGATCCTCAATATTAATCAATTAAATTTTTCTGGATCCAATCTTGCAAACCATCTCCAGAACTTCTTTTATGCTTTGGAACTTCATCACTTCCGGTCTTTCCACTCACGCGCTTTCCATTGTTGTTGTTGAAGACTATGGAAACCATCTCCCAGCTTTTCCCTTGCAGTTGATCCTCCACCTCACTTGCAATGCTATTGCTGCTTCTCATCCTTCTTCCCCCTTTCTTGTCCACTCCTTCTCTTGCTTTTTTCTCCAACAACTACCAACCTTGGTTGCATCCTCTCTTGCAACCTTGCTTGCACTTTTTTGGCCTTCCTTTCTCAATTGTATCTTCAACCTGTCAACTTTGCACAATCTTGCTTGCACCATCAACTGTTGTAGCCATTGCTCTCAATTTCCTCACCCCTCAAATCCATGCACTTGCATCATCCCTTGCACCTGTTGCTTTCCTCTGCCAACTGGGATTTTTGCCCCTTCCAGTTTTTTGTTCTCTTTTTTTTGATGATTCATTCATTTGCAAGTCTGGATGTTCTCATGTCACTATCATCAATCTTTCATCACCTTGATAATAAATATATATATATATATATATATATATATATATATATATATATATATATATATATATATATATATATATATATATATATTTCCGCTCTCATTTGTGTCATCCTCTTTTACATAGTCCTACAGCATCTCTTGCCCATAAAAGGAGGAGATCTCCACTGCTTTTTTCATCATCATCCATTGTATCAATCAATAAACCCATGTGTAGTGGGTCAATTTCCTCCCCCCCCCCTCTTATCTGAGCAATTCATCATCTTTATCCAGGGTATATCCATGATTGCCCTCTAATCCTTGAGCATCCAAAATCAACAACCTCATCCACCCCTCTGTGGCCTTATCCATTATCACCAACCAATAGCCTTGCTTGTTGAAGGAGGGTTCATTTGATTGAATTTTTGAGTGTGTTATACCACACTTTGATCCCATTTTCCAACCATACTGGTCTTGGTCATTCTTTGATTGTCCTTCTGGAATCAGTCATGGTTGACTAAGAGGTTTTATTAATCTTAAAAACCTGGAGTGTTAAACCTCCCTTTATTTCTGAAGCTGCATTTTTCCATAATAATCTTGAGTCCCTTGAGAAGTTTTGGTGTATTCTTGTTTGAATTTGTTATTACTTTGCTTCTAGAGCTTCATAAAACAAATTTCTTTGTTTTTTACAGCCATCCACGGTTATCTGGTACCCTTCAAGCGCTTCATTGTGGAGAGTTGGGCAGGTTCATTGAGAACCTGGAGGTTGGTTGGGTTTGAGTTGATCATACACAATCTTCTTCTGAAAACCAGAGTTATTACCTTGTGGGTGTTTTTACTTAAAACTTCATTGTTATATTGAACTCTGAGCACGCTTTAACTTATTTTTTTCAAGTCTTCTCCCACACCATCTTGCCTCATGTAGTGTTTTTCTGTAGCTACCATTTACTATAAAGTTTATCCCCTTTCCTTTTGATTCCTCAACTACAAGGTTCTGGACCTTGATTCTGGTTACATTTAAATATTTTAGTAACACTCAGGAGGGAAGCCTAAAAGAGCACCTTTCCCATCCACAGAGCTGCCTGTGGCCAGCGCCATTTGGAGTCTTGAATTTGGTCCCCCAGGCCAGGATCAAACCAGAAACCTTGGTATTTTAAGTCCCACATTTTTTGGAATGAACTTTGAAATCCAATCCTTTTCTCTTCTTTTTTTTCTTTTTCTGTTTTTTCTCCTCTTTAGATCTGATCCATGGAGGAAACTTATCCCAGACATAATTCCTCCCAATTGTGAACCATCAAGGGGCAAGATTCTTGTTGATTTTCAACCTTGGTATTTAAAGTCCCACATTTTTTGGAATGAACTTTGAAATCCAATCCTTTTCTCTTCTTTTTGTTATTTTTCTGTTTTTTCTGCTCTTTAGATCTGATCCATGGAGGAAACTTATCCCAGAAATAATTCCTCCCAATTGTTCACCATCAAGGGGCAAGATACTTTTTGATTTTTTTCAAACCCTAATCTTGCCACACTCATGACCCAATTTGTAATTCCACTGTTTGAATCCCCTATGAAATTTGTTGTTCAAAATGGGATTTACCAGTGCTCCCTCCATCTCTTTTTTTTCTAAGATGGTGAAGATCAAACCTCAGAACAAGAACTTAGGGTTCAATGGGAAAAATTTAGAACGGCTCTTGGAATCTTAATAAATGGCTGCTGAAGTTGATGGGGCAAATGAATACAATATGGATTACCAGTCACAAGTTTTTTATCTCCTCTGATGAAGTCATGGAAGTAATCAAGTTTTTCTATGGATTTGAATCCTATGACAGGATGCTTTTAAGGGAAGAAATGTTGGAATATTGGGGAAAAATAGATGTAGCTTGATTTAATTTTCAGGACTGGGATGCTCTTGTCTCTCATTGAATCTCAAATGGTGGTATCTCTTCAGCTTCTGACTATCAGTCTTTTAGGAAGTCATGGGACCCAGTCCAATCTTATCTTATATGGAACAATCACATTGATACGGTGGGCAAAGTTTGGGTTTTATTTTTGAAATATTTTTTTCTAGAAGTTCAGGAAAAGATTAGGGATGAATTGTTGAAATCAGGATCAATGATTACCACTAGGCATAATTGATTCAAGCTCCCTGTTTTTCTGGTACTCAGAAATGCTGTGGATAAATTAATGAAAGGTCAAACTGCTTTAAATTTTGAAAAGCCTAGAGACACTGAACCAGTCCATTCTAATTCTTTCCAAGAATAAAAAAAATAATGAATCACATGGGGAAAAGTTGCAGGCCCAAAACAAACCCTCAGTCCAACCAGGAAACTGCCACTATAGACAAGATAACCAAACTACTCCAAGCTTTTGAGAAAAAAATTGATCAAAAGATTTCTTCTCTTGCTAATCCCAAAACCTCTAAGTCTATTCCTAAATCCACTCTGGTCTGCTACTACTGTCATGGGGAAGCCCATGGAACTTTTCAATGTCCTGAACCACAGAAGGATGAAGAGGAAAAATTGGTGGAACAGAAGGGGAAAAATTTCTTTCTTCCTAATGGTGCTTTGATCTCTTTTGATTCATCTTGACCAATTTTTCATGTGGTGGTTTCTTTTCAGCCATCCACCCATAAGGAGGCATCTTTGGCTTCTTGGTATTTATAATATTCTTGTGTTACCCTTCAACCTTGTTATCCTCCAGCTCTTTCCTCCTCCAGCTTTTCAGGAGCTTATCAATTTGATCCAGATAGGAAAAAACATGAGGAGCCCAAAACTCATAAAGCTCCTTCCTTACCTTCCTCAATTCTTCAAAAACCAGTTAAATTTCAATCTTCACCTGAGCATACTTCCTCTGATGTGGGAGACATGGAGGTGGATAAGGAACCACTCATGGAAAGTTTGCAAGACCAACCTGATCCTTCTCCTTCATCTAAATCACCTCAACCTTCTAATCCTGTTGTCCCTGCTTCACCTGAACTTCCTCCCTCCACCCAGACCAAAGTTTGTTTTTAGAGGGGATTCTCAAGGGGCCACCCCAATGCTGTGGAAGGGGTATTAAAGAAAATTTCAGATCTAAAAATTCCTCATCTATCTCTAGCTGAAATGCTGTTGATTTCTCCATCTGTTGCTGAAGGAATGAAGAAATGGGTCTCTTGTTGATTTATGGAGATTGGTCCTGAAAAATTCAAGGTCTCCTTTGGAACTTTGATGGAGGACTCTGGTGGAACAGATCCCTCCTCATATTCCAATCTTTACTCCTTTTTTCTTGGTTTTCTTCCTTCATATCTTGGTCACTCAACTAAAACCATTTCTCTCCTTGCGGATTCCAGCTCTCAGCTCAAATTAATTTTTAATGCTATGGCCTGAAAGCTCAAGCTTAGTCCTAGGGTCCATTTCAATTCTGCAGTTTATGGGATAGGGAATCAATTTTGTGAATTTTTTGGTATTTCTGAATATTTCCCAGTGCTAATTGGTCAAAATATTGTGGGAACTTTGCATTTTTTGGATCACTTTTTGGAAGGTCCTATGATCTTGTGTTGACCATTCTTAATGTGTTTTGGTGCTACCCTGAAGTTTTCTGATCAAGTTGGGGAGAGAATTGTTGTCCCTGATGCTTATGGTAGAAAAATTGAAGTCCCTCTCTGCTCTTTGGAATCTGGTCATTGGGAAAGAGATTTCCCTGGTCATCCTCCTAAATCTATTCTAAAGGGGAAGAAGAAGGATAATTTCAATTCCTCTCATTTTTTATTGAGATAGTTGATCCTACTGATAGTTTTAGTTATTCTCAGCCTTTGAATTCACTTAAAGGATCAACTCTCATCCCTGAGGATTATTTCTCTTTTTTCTAAAAATTTTTGTCTGATCTGGAAAGCATTAAAAATCAAAAAAATGTCAAAATAGAAAATTCCAAAAATATTTCTTCTATCTCTGGATCTGTTGTGTCTTCTTTTCCTTGAAAATTTAAGTCTGATCATTCTTCTTTAATTTGTGCTTCAAATATCTTCAATGAGTATAAAATAGATCCTGATCTCAATTCTATTCTTGGTGGTTTTGGTATGGGGGAATATGGGCTTCAGTGGAGGCAATTTGGGGTAAAAGTAAGTCCTCCCAATTGTGCACCGCTAAGGCCACCTTCTACTGTCATTTTTGAAACCCTACCTAGTGCCACATATGTGAGCAAAGTTTTATCCCCTGGTTCTCCTTTTATGAAAAAGTCACCCTTTGAGGAAGTTTCAGAACATTGGACGTGGAACATGTTGGCACTTGGTCTCAGTTTTTGTAGTCAGGTCTCACTGGTTAATTTTTGGAGGAAACAAGAACTTCTCTCTTTGGCTACAAAGTATAAAAAAGTTTCAAAAATGGTCCAACCAGTCAACCAGCCTATGCCTCTCAACCTCAATCCTCCTCTCATTTGCCCTCTCTTATTTCACAATCCTTATTGTGGTTTATCTTGTTCTCTTACTGGTTCCTTTGTACCTCATGGTCCTGTCAGTGAAGAATTTCTGAAATTGGTCAAATTTAGTCCAGATGGATGGCTGCTTCCTGATGAGTTGAATTTGATCAAAAATTTCTTATCTCTAAGGGAAAAATCCATTGCCTTCTGTGAAGAAGAGAGAGGTTTCTTTGAAGAACCCTATGGTCTTACTTATATTATCCCTGTAGTTGAAAATGATCCTTGGCAAAACAAAAATATTTCAATCCCTGCTGCTAAAGTCAGCACATTTGTCAATTTGGTCTGCAAAAAAATTTTTACTGGTCTATATGAATATTCAACTTCCATTTATTCCAGCCCTGTTTTCTTTGTCCTAAACATTGATGGTAAACCTAGAGTATTTCATGATCTTCAGCCTATTAAAAAATTTACTACTGAAGACTGGGGTATTCCTCCTGCAACCAAAGAATTTGTTGAATGTTTCTCTGGAAGATCTTACTATGGTCTGGGAAAAATTATGGGTAATTATGACAAAGAATTCTTACATTCTATCCCTTACCGTTTCACTACTTTCATTACTCCTCTTGGTCAATTCTAACTTACTCAATTGCCTCAAGGTGCCACCAATTTGGTTGCAGTCTATCAGGCTCAGATGATGTGGATCCTCCAGGATGAAATCCCTGATGATGCTGGTGTCTTCTTTGCAAATGGCAGAATTAAAGTTCCAGTTTCCAACTATGATAATGAGCTCTTACCTTGGCATTCAGGAATTCTTTGGTTAATCTGGGAGTATTCTACTGATTTGGAGAGTTCTGTTTTGAATCAAGGAGTCTGTCCTCACTGTCTCTTGATCCAAATTTGATTCTTGTTTCCCTGCTCTGGAAATTTTTGGTCATGTGTTCTGAAAGGAAGGAAGAAGGATGGAACCGTCCAAATTCAAAAAAATCATCTCTTGGCCCACTCCAATCAATCCTACTGAATTTAGAGGTTTTTTAGGTGTTGTAACTTATGTTCAAATCTTTATTCCCTCTCTATCCAAAATCTGTGCTCCTTTGAATCATCTAACCAGGAAAGAAACTGAATGGATTTGGACCCTAGCTTGCAAACATTTGTTTCAGTTTCTCAAAATTATTTTTGCTGAAGCATAGTTTTGAAAAAGATCTCTTATGTAACTTCAGCTGGAAAGATCAACCTGGCTATTGATTCTAGTTATCAATCTTTTGGGGCTGTTCTTACGTAGGAAGATGAATTGTTGGGACTATCCTGCTCTCTATGAATCTTTGTTATTTTCAGATGTAGAATCCAGATATTATCAACCAAAATTGGAACTCTGAAGTGTGGCTTGAATGTTGAAGAAACTCCAAACAGTCCTTGGGGGTAAAAATTTAGGATTACAAGTTGAAGCTCCATCCATCATTGAAATGATGAATGCTCCCAGCCTCCCAAATTCTCCTATGAATTATTGGGTGGCCTTCATTCAGATTTTTTCTTTTGATGATGTTCACAGGTCTGGAAAATCTTTCACCATGCCTGATGGTTGCTGTCAATGCCCTTGTGGAGATGATGAAGCCAATGTTGGAATGGATTTTGATTAAAAAGAACCTTTGATGAATCCTGTCTTCTCCTTCTCCTCTCAAGTTTATTCTGGCTTTCAGTAAGTTTTCTGGCTTAAATTAGAGCCCTAACTTTTCAATTTTCGGAAACCCCCTGATCTTTCTGCTAAAAAAGTTCAATCTATTGAAATAAAGTCCTCAAATTTCTTTGTAAAAGATTTTAGGCTTATTAAAAGAGGAAATACTTGTGCTCTCTTGGTTGATACTATTTCCTCTAAAAAAGATTTAATCCTTGAAAGTCTTGATGAGGGTCTTGGCCATTGTGGGTAAGCCAAAACTTATCAACAATTAATCAGACTATTCTGGTGGCCATCTCTGAAGAAATCTGTTTCCCAAAGGTGCAAGAGTTGTGAAGTTTTTCAAAAACATGATCTCAGGTGTCCAGCTGAAATTTTTTATCCTACTGGGGAGTCCACTGTCTTTGGAAGGATTGCTATGAATGTGGCTCATATTATGGCAGGTGGTGCTAAGTAACTCATTGTGGCTAGAGGTAATTTTTCTAGATGGGTTGAAGCAAAATTTCTTAATAATCTCAGCTGTGAATCAGTGGCAGCTTTCCTCCATGAGACTTGGACAATGTTTTATGGCTTGGATTGATCTTAGTCTACTGATGGTTGCTCTGAATTTGGTGGCAAGCTTGCTCAAATGATCAAATCTCTTCCTAGAAAACATAGAGTTACTGCTCCTTATTATCCTGAAGGCCAAGGAATGGTGGAATAAGGCCATGCTCCTTTGAAGGCTGCACTTGTTCAACTTGCTGGTGAAAGTGGGAAAAATTGTTGCAAATTTCTTCCTCTTTTTCTCTTCTCTGATAGAATCTCAACCAAACAGACCACTGGCTTCTCACCTTATGAAATCATATTTGGCCAAAGGGCTTTCCTTCCTTGTGATCTTGAGATGGAATCTTTCCTGGGTATGCCATGGGAGTAGGGCTCTTCAACCACTTATCTGTCATTTTCCAGATCCAAGAAACTGGAGCAAAGTGAATATGTTTGCAATGAAGCTTATCAGAAGATAATGAAATGAAGAGTAAAACTGGTTCAGTATTGTGAAGATAAGCACTCAAATTGAATCAGGGATTTCTTAAATCCTGGTGATCTAGTTTTAGCCTATTATTAATCCTTGGAGACCCAGTGGGGAAATCTTTTTTCAAATTTCTGGAATGGTCCTTATTGAGTGGTTTGTCAAGTCAGAGCAGAATTTTTGTTTTGGAAGAGCTGGATGGTACTCAGTTGGCCAGGGTGTGCCACCAGGGTCATTTTCTGCCTGTTTGTTCTAAAACTCTACTTTATGCCACATACATGAGCTCCTGGGAAGCCCTCTGTGTTTTATCTCTCCAGCTTATAGGGCTCTTTTTGGATAGATCAACATATTTTCCAACACTTCAATTGCTCTCAAGATCAAGAAATGGCCATTTGTTCCTTCCATTTTTATTTTGTTTCTTCCTTTTCCTTAATATCTTCAAATCCAGATTCAGACTAGGGACATTCTGTAAGTTGGGAAGAGATTTGGGGACCAATATGGGACACCAGATAAGCAAAGGGAAAGTTTCAAATTTTTCATTTTCAAAAAAGTTTTTCATATATAATACTTCATCTTAAAAAAAAAATGAAAATTCTTGTTCCTGTATTGTAATCCTGCCCTTTCCCCTTTGCTCAACTTTACCCTGTTATAGCGGTCAAGGAAGGTTCCCCAGGGATTTTCAAGTATCCAGGCCCTGCGTTCAACCCCTTCCTTGCCTTTGGCGCCCAATTTCTTTTTCTGCGCATGCAGAAATTGCAACTCATCATCTCCATCATCTCCATAAGGAGGTTCATCATCATCATACAACTTGGAACCATCCTTTGACTAGGTTCAATCCATTCAGTTAATTCAAACCGCTGTTCTGTACTCCATTAATCCTCAAGATTGATCAATCCAATTTGGTTGGATTCAATCTTGCAAACCATCTCAAGAACTTCTTTGATGCTTAGGAAATTCATCACTTCCATTCTTTGCCACTTATCCGCTTGCCATTGTTCTTGTTTACAACAATGGAGACCATCTCCCAGCTTGGCCCTTGCAGTCAATCCTCCACCTCACTTGCGGCGCTGTTGCTTATTCTCATCCTTCTTCCTCCTTGCTTGTAGGCTCATTCCCTTTCTTGTATCTCCAATAACTAGCAACCTTGGTAAGGTCCTCTCTTTCAACCTTTCTTGCACTTTTCTTGCCTTCCTTTCTCAATCCAATCTTCAAACTGTCAACCTTGCGCAATCTTTCTTGCACCATCAACCATTTTAGCCATTGCTTGTGGTTTCCTCACCCCTCAAATTCGCACAATTGCATCATCCCTCATGCCTGTTGCTTGCCTCTGCCAGCAGGGCTATTTCACCCTTCCAGTTTTTTTTTTTTTTCTTTTTATGTCATGATTCATTCATTTTCAAGTGCAAATTTCCTTGTGGAACTATCATCAATCTTTCATCACCTTAAATATATATATATATATATATATTTCTGCTTTCATTTGTATCATCCACTTGCAAATATTCCTACAGGGTCTCTTACCCATAAAATGAGGGGATCCCCCCTCCTTTTTCCATCATCATCCATTGTATCAATCAATAAACCCATGGGGAGTGAGTCCATTTCCCCCCTCTTATCTGAGAAATTCGTCATCCTTATCCAGGGTATATCCCTGATTTCCTTCTGATCCTTGAGCGTCCAAGATCAAAACCCTGATCCACCCCTCTGTGGCCTTATCTGTTATCACCAACCAATAGCATTTCTAGTTGAAGGAGGATTCATTTGATTGAATTCTTGAGTGTGTTATACCACTCTTTGACCCCCTATTCCAACCATACTGGTCTTGATCATTCTTTGATTCTTCTTCTGGAATCAGTCATGTTTGACTAAGAGAATTTATTAAGCTGAAAACCTGGGGGCTTGAACCTCCCTTTATTTCTTAAGTTGAATTTTGCCATGGTACTCTTGATTCCCTTGAGAAGTGTTGGGGTATTCTTGTTTGAATTTGTTATTACTTTGCTTCTAGAGCTTCATTGAAAAAATTGCTTTTTTTTGTACAGACACCCACAGTTATCTGGTAACCTTCAAGCGCTTGATTGCGGAGATTTGGGAAGGTTAATTGAGAACCTGGAGGTTGGTTTGGTTTGAGTTGATCATACCCAATTTTCTGCTGAAAACCAGAGTTATTAGCTTGTGGTTGTTGTTACTTACAACTGCCTTGTTCTATTGAACTCTGAGAAAACTTTAACTTTGTTTGTTCAAGTCTTTTCCCACACCATCTTGCCTCATGTAGTGTTGTTCTATAGCTACCATTTACTATCAAGTTTATCCCCTTTCCTGTTGATTCCTCACCTACAAGGTTCTGGACCTAGATTTGGGTTACATATGAATATTTTTGTAACACTCAGGAGGGCAGCCTCAAAAAGAACCTTCCCCCTCCACAGAACTGCCTGCGGCCAGCACCGTTTGGAGTCTTACATTTTTCTGTCACATACAGCTTGGGGGTCAAAAATGCAGAGCTGTTCTTTATTGATGGACCAGGAGGCTGTGTGAAGAGGTACCTGTTAAATACAATTCCTGGGTGGTGCAAGGCTGGTTCAATCACAAGTTTTGTGGTAGCATCTTCAGACATTGCAGTGTTGCTTTTGAGGAATTGCCAAACAGCACATTCAGCTTTTGGAATGCCTCTGGAAGTAGGGCCCAACACAGCCTGAAACAGCCTTTTATTTGAGTCTTGGTCCAGCAGGGTGCTTCCTTTCAAGCTAATAGTTTGGGAAGTAATTAGGATGGCTCATTGTTTTTATACAAAGGCTGTCAGTGACTTCTTGCAAGAATTCAAACAATACTCACAACTATTTGGTGGATGTACTAAAGTTTCTTCAGGGGATTTCCAACAATTCCTCTTGGTCATAAAAGGCAGGTCCCTACGGGATCAAGCAAAAAATTTGTTCAAGTTGTGGCAGTATACAGGGATTTGGCAAAGCTCAGCTTGACAAGGAACATGCCGTTGGAGGACGGAGGCAACAATTTGCTTGCATTGAAGAACTCTGAATACGTGAAATGGTGGCTCAATTTGGGTGAAGTTTTACTGCAATCAGCAGATTATGGCTTGATACAACTCATTTTACCAAAGGCCTTTGTCCATCACTTCTGTAAAGAAGTGCAGAAAAAGATATTTGTTGATGTATTCTCCAACCTGCACCAAATGTGTTTGGATAGGGGCTTTTTTGAGGTTGGAAAATTCTTGAGAAAGGGTGCAATTTTCACACCATTGAACAAGGATGCAGGAGGCCTCAATGCAGAGGTTTTAAAGTTAATTCCCTTCCAAAAAATTTATAGCATATCCATTGACAAAGTTCCTGAAGACACTCCAGATGTGGTACCAGCAGAAATCCTTAATGCAATCAACCCACCTGGCTTCCCACTGCATAAATTAAGAATTTAGAAATTTTCATGCGTAATGCTGTTGAAAAATCTAAATCTGTCTGAGGGCCTCTGAAATGGGACTAGGTTGTTGATTTTGGATCTAAAGCCTACGTGCCTGATGTATTGGGTTTTAAATGGCTCAAAGCAGGAGACCACAGTACTGATCCCCAAAATCCAGTTGATTCTCAATGCGGACTCAAGAACAGGGGTTTCTTTTTGTAGATTACAATTCCCTGTGGAACTAGCTTTTGCAATCACAATAAACAAGTCTCAAGGGCATAATGATAAAAGGATAGGTGTTTATTTGCCAAGAGAGGTATTTTTGCATGGACAGTTATACATGGCCTTATCAAGGACTTGGAGCATATCAAATGTATTGGTGGGGATTGTTGGAGACAATGGCAATCCAACAACATTGAATGTTTTGTGTAGGAGTCTTCTAAGACAGTTATGATGCAAGTAATCCACTAAAACCTTTTGGAGCCATTTTGAAATGTAATTACTTTAATCTCTCAAACTGGGGGTCAGCCTCTAAGAGCCCTAGTTGGAACCAAAATTTGCAGTACAATATTCCTTATGGCTCAAGGCTTTCAAAATCTTTGCAAATTGGACTACTTGCAAACTCTCGGAAAAGATGCTTGGCCCTTCTAATTTTGAATTGGGTATGTTCCCTAATGCCTTTAAAATTTCCCAACCTTCAAAATGGAAGGCTATCCATCCATTCTTTAATGTTTCTCTCCTAAAGCCGGCTTGAGTCCTATACTTGGGCAAGACTCATCCCCCTCAAGAACCCATAAATTCTCAATGTCACTCAGAGTGGAAATTTAGCTTTATCCTTGATTGAATGATCTGTAAAGGGCAGCTACAGTAACATGTCAAATTGACTGGTTCCCACTCCAATGAGGATTCCACCATTCAAAAGCAGCCCACCATCTTTGAAAATTCCCTGAATTGGTTCAAAATTTCCATTAGAACCATCCTCAAAATAGTTTTAAATGTTAACTTGAATCCAGCCTCATCCGATCCCTTGCCCTGTCCCCCTTCCCCTATCCGTATTTGCGTTTCTGCGACTTGTTGAATCGGAGGCTGCGTGTCGATGGTCTTGATTCCTGTTGGCGTGGTGCTGGTAAATTTAAACCGTAAATTCGACGCGAATTTGTAAGCTTTGAACAATCGCAAGAGATTTACTTATCCAAGCCTGTAAGCGGAGTAAAACAAACCTGAGCTAGACGGTGGAGGGACACGGGTGACCGGATGGTATTCAGCGGCCGCAGCCCATTCGTACTGGTTCTTAGGGTATGGGGGTTTGTAGATTAAGTCTTCAAAGTCTTGGCTTGATGGGAGAGAGACTGGATTGGTGTGGCTGTCGGCGTATGCCTGTCCGTACATTGAGTCTTCAAGCTCTTGGCTTGATGGGAGAGAGACTGGATTGGTGTGGTTGTCGGCGTATGCCTGTCCGTACATTGAGTCTTCAAGCTCTTGGCTTGATGGGAGGCCAGAGGTAAGGGCTTGATTGGCCTGGTGGTCAGCGTATCCGGGTCCGTAGATTGACTCTTCAAACTCTCTGGTTGGTGGAAGACCAGAGGGAGGGTCTTGATTGGTCTGGTAGTGAGCGTCCTCCGACCTTGGGAAGCTCTCCGGATGAACGCGAACTTCATAAGAATGATGCGGGATGATCCCAGGGTCAACGTGTCGATTCATCTCTGCTTCGGGGCTCCTTGTTCCTGCTGACCAAGCCTGGGATACTTCATTGGGGCTGTGGAACCTGGAAGTCACGGGCGAATTTGAGTAATAAAAACATAGTTGCAACAGCAAGCAATTTAAGAATGAGTGGTTGAGGGGGCCTTTAGCCATGTCGCTTGATGAAAAGATTGATAATGATTTTAGAGTCAAAGGTGGACGACGCCTCGCTGAGACCCACGATGGATTGAGAGGGGGTTACAAGAGTGAAAGAGCGATTGGTGGATCAGCCTCAATGAGCCTTGCTGCATGTACTTAATCGCCGTGAAATGGCACCGCTCTAAGAAGCGAACTGGATTCTGGACGTATAATCATTGCGACAATCTGAAACCGCCTATACCGATTAGTGCAATGCAAATGTGTGGGCCCACGTGCAGCAGATGGCGGAATGGCGGAGCGGTTGGGACATAGGTCGAAGGAAGCGCCAGTGTGCCGCGAGACCAGCAGAGCAGCAGAGAACGGAGCAGCGTTAGTAAGCTCAAGTCCAGCTCCCCTGTCAAGCTAGCCTGACCCACGCGTACTCCTTCTCCAACCAAAACGAAGGAACCGAAAGGAGTCAAGGGGAAACAACAGCCGTTGCGAGAAAGAAGAAGCTCACCACACCCACAACAAGATGAGGGGTGCCGACAAGAACACAATCCCTCGGACAGGAATCCCACGCGAGCATTGACCTAAAACCTGTTCCACCCAAGTGGATGCGATTCTTACTAAAACGATCTCGCCGCAGTGGTGGCCAAACCATCGCTACTGCCTGCCTGCCGGACAAAACCCGAGCGACTCTTTTGTCCTTAAGATCACGGCCATTGCAACTCTCATCGATGACCATCCACGCCGGTCCGAGCTTCTCCGACCCACTCCTTAAGTCCCGCCACCTAGGCCGCGGCGAATTCGTAAAACCGACCGCGAAGATAGACGAAGGAGATAAACACAACTACACCAAAACAGGACGGGGTCTCTTGCATGCTGTATTCTAGAGTTGGTGGACACTCAGGAGGCTCCATCAGAGCTTTGTTCTTCCCGGGGGCCATGGGGAACAGCCTCATCCCCTCCAGTTACTACTAGCCTTTTACCATATTTATGCGATTCAGTTGCACTAGGGTCACACTTACAATTTTTAGGGGTCCAGAATCATGCTCTCTAACTCTGCGTTGAGCTCGTTCTGCAGAGTTAATGCCGCTGCTTCCCCATCTACTGTACGGAGACCCACACAAGTGGATTGCGCTTGTCGGTCTGGGCGGTTTCAGATTGTCGCAATAACTATCTGTCCAGAATCCAGCTCACTTCTAAGGGCAGTTGCATGTCACGGCCATGAGGTTTGACTCTTCATTGAGGCTGATCCACCAACAGCTCCTTTGCCCTCTGGTTCCTCCCTCCCGAAAAATTCTAAGAAACCGCTCATCTGACTCGAAAATTATCACCGATCTCTTTCCAAGCGGCATGCCTAAAGGTCTTCTCAACTAATCATTCTTGAAATACTTGCAAATATGTTTTTACCCCTTACAGTCCCTTGTGGCTTTCGGGGGCCGTGGGCTACATGAAGTACCCCAGGACTGGTCAGCAGAAACCAGATACCCCGAAACAGTGGCGAATCCATCGGTTTACCACAGGAAGACTCAGCTTCATGAAGTTCGCGTTCAGCCCGAGCCCGTCCTACCTCCCAACTAGGGCTGGACCCCGAATACTCGATTTCGGGTAATACCCGAGTTCCGACCCGATCGGCTCGGGAATCGGGCGTCCAAAAGGGCATCGGGTATTGGTTGGGTAAATCTTGGGTCGGGAGTCGGGCCAATATATCTGAGGTACCGGGTATTTTTGGGTATTTGGCAAAATAGCGCCAGGGGGAGCTAATTGCGCATTGTGTAGAAAACTCACAAATTTTGTGCTTCATTTCATTACCATAAATCAATTTGTACTTGTATCAGTTGCAATAAACTCAAAAACCAAGAAAAAATGATATAAGAAATAAAAAAAAAAAAAAGAAATCAAAATCAACTTGAAAGCTTTCCAAAGCTGCGATACCAATCTTTTAAACATAAGAGCTTCTCAATAGAATCACAGTCTAATGCAGCGCATTGAGGCCCAACAATAGCCTTGGATTTAGAGAAAATCCATTCTGATGGGGCAGTTGTGGCAGGAATGGCTAGAAAGTTCCAAGCCATCCTGGAAGGGTTAGGGTACATTGATGCCTGGGAACTCCAATGAAGAAGAACATCAGCTTCTTGAGGCTCTTCCACCTTGGATAGGTATTGGAGAACCTCAGAATCAATGTCTCCTTTGCTCTGAGAAGGTTGAAACACTTTACTCTCCAGTCTACTTTGAACTTTGGATTTTTTATTGATTGTGGATGATTTGTGAGAGTTGATTGAAGTATGGATGGATTGGAACTTCAGTGCTTCAGTCCTAAATATGGTAAGGATCTTGCTTGGATTGATATTGACGTTCAGATGGTCAAGGATCATTTGGTGATGGTTTGTAAAGCAAGAGATTTTGATTTGGGGGTCCAGGATCATTGCACATGATGGAGCTACCTTTGCCAAAGAGTGGCATAAATACTTCTTGAGTTTGGCAATCATATTGTTTGCGACTGGGATAAGCTGGGAAGAGTTGTGCTGAGATTGGATTTTGAGCATATCACCTACCAGTGCAATGAAAATTGGTAGGGCATAGCTGAGAGTGGGGTACTGGCTGGAGCAGAGCAGTTTGGTAGCATTGTTGAGTGGCTCAAGAAAGTTGCTCATCTGTTCAACTTTGTCCCATTCAACCCTGCTGATCTTGTATTTGATGGTTTCTGGTTGCTTGCAAACAAGATTGCAGGCATTCTTGAGCTCATGAGCTCTTTTCAACATCAGGTAGGTTGAATTCCAATGTGTCTTGACATCTAGTATCAACATACTAGCTGAGTTCATCAAAAGATTGGCCATATCACAGATCTTCACACATGTTTGAAAGTTTTTGCAATGTTGAGGAGAGGACCAAACCCAGGTGGAAAGGCCATGGATCCTTTGAAGGAAATTGCCAAGGTTAATGCTGGCCCCATCTGGCGGATTGACAAGGTTGGAGATAGATAGTGGATTGATGTCAATCTCCAGATTGCTATTGGGGTCTAAGTTGTATCCGGATCCAAAAACCTTGAGGCCATCTTTGTCAGCAAGGTTGATTGTATGTGCCATGCAGGCTAAGAGGTCATGCTTGTAGTCATACTTCATATTGGTGATCTTGGAAATCCGCTTGGCCATGGTCAGATTGTTTGAAGTGTTGTTGGCTGTGATTAACAAGAGTTTGTCAAGGAGACCCAGATGTTGCAGGCTACAACAGAAAACTTCTGCAAGATTGGCACCAGTGTGCAATCCTACAAAAATGTATAAAACATCAGAATGAATGAGAAGATATTTTCTAAGACATAAAAAAGGATAATAGATAAAACAGGAAGACTTACTACTTATTGTTGGCATTCCAATAGCCACCTCAGTCATTTTTCAATTTGTGTCAATAACATGGGCAGTAATGCCCAAAAATGGAGTACATTTGGGTGATGTCCAAGCATCAACAGTAAAAGCCACGCCTGATATACCCACAAAGAAGTCCTTGAGATGTTCAAAATGGGCTGCATATAGATCACATACTTAATTGGAGATTGCCTTACATTTGGGTATCATTGGTGGTGCGTGGGAGTTGATTAGATTGACAAAGGAAGCTTGCTCCACAATTGAAAAAGGTAGGTTGGCATTGGCAATGAAGTAGGCAAGAACTTTTTGTAGCAATGTTGGGTTGAGTTCCATCTGGGCCAAAAAAACATAAAAAAAGATCAAAAATGAAATAAACAAGAAGAAAAAATGGATTGGATTGAAAAACTCACAGTTTTATTAATACTTGTGCCTTTGAAAAAGCCATGTATCTTGGCTTGGTTATCAGAGAACTTTTGAGGATTGAAGATCTTGTGAGTTTGCATAAGATGCTTGCCCATTGATTTTGTGCTCTTTGACTTGTTGCAAGTTATTATTTTTCCACATGAGTGTCCATTTGGGAGGGGTACAATACACATGACTTGCTCATTGTTTCCTTTGTTGAAAAAATAAGACCATACCCAGCTTTTGGAAAAGTTCCCATCACTTGGGACTGATCCCTTACTGACTTTGGTGCTTGTGGAGGTTTCAATATCAGACAACAGAGGGATGATATTCTTCAGTCTTTTGGGGCAAGGAGGTGGTCCAATTTTAGAAGAGCCAATTGTAGCACTATTGTTGCAATCTGAGGATGAGGTGATGGTATGTGGGTGCTTTTCCAAGTTATTCATATCCCGTTGTTTCAGGAATGAGGGGGGGTTGGAGCAAGGTTTTTTGAGGGATTTCTTTGGCAGCTTTGGCGCCATTATATATTTGTATGGCAGTGGGGGGTTTTCCAAACAACGCTGGCTACAAGTCACAACCAAACAATATAAAGCAGGGATAAAAATCAAACAGAGGTAAATCAGTCAAAGGGCTCATACAGTTTGATGGGAGATAAGGGACATGTTACCTAAAACTTGCCACACAGACACCCATGGGGGATTAGAGGGGCAATGAGGGGGGTGGAGGTAAGGATATACAAATAAAGGATGGGTGGACGGAAGGATGGAAAGGTGTTGGGATTTCAACGTTCTGAGATTTCACTGGTGTGATTCCACTCATCAGTCCCAGCTGGCGGGAACCGCGTCACATCCTCTCACGTCCCCCAAACAGATTCACTCGGGGGAAACTTCCTTAAATCATTGTCCAATCTGGAAGGATCAAAACAGGGAAAACCAAAAACACACCAAACCCATCTTTGACTCAAGCTCTAATTCCGACAAACACAATGTTCTCTCTCTCACTCATATTGTTTAGTTCAACCTCTTAACTCGGACTTCTTCCTCTCCTTGCCTCAATCTCATATCCCTCTATCTTCGACAATCTCTTCCATTATCCTCACCAAATTGCCTCCGCTCTCTTGGACCAACCCTTGAACATGACCTTGAACGTGACATCCAACCTCAATAAATCTGTCCCTGTACTGCCTGGTGAGATTTGAAGTTATCAACGAACTTGGCTGTTTTCTGAATGTCTCTTTTCTCCGTGATCTTCAGCCCCTAAATCTCATCTGTCAACTCACTCTCAGACTCAACTCATTAACTAGGAAGACTCCAATTTCTGTTGGTTCTCTTTTTCTGCTCTGAATCAATCTCATGCTGCTTCAAGTTTCCTTTCTCAATGTTGTCCTTCTCTTTGAATTGTCTTCTTGCAGCTCTCAGTCTTGTGGTTATATCCATAATCAACAATTATTCTTCACGGTTAAAAGCCAAAGCCGACCTCTCTTGAAGATTTGATACATTTGAACCACGGACTGAGGGAGGATTCAGCGACCACTATGGATTTCCAACAGACAATGTTAAAGACCCCCCTTGAAACCATTCCGTTGCTTGGCAAAGAGAATTACGGAATCTTGCAAGACAAGATGGATGCGATTCTCGACGTCAGGGGCTGCACTACAGCCATGAACGACGAAACCTCTGTTCTCAAACCTTCTGTCAACGATTAACTCAAACTCCTCTTAATTTCAAAACTTGACTCTACAGCTCACGAAAACATAGTAACTGCCGATAATAGAAATTCCGCTAAACTACTATGGAAGGCCATCATTCAAAAATACGCCTCATCTCAAGCCTCAAATCGCACCAGAGTCTTCAATAACTTCCTGTATCTCTCCTTTAACCCCGAGGAAATTGTTGAATTCATCACCAAGGTCAAGGTTAGTCTCAAAAAGATGGCCAAAGTTGGAATCAAACTTCCAGACAACATCGTGGCGTACCTCTTATTGTTCAAATTTCCACCCTCCATGGAAGATTTCAAAAGACAGATAATGCACTCCAATAAGGAACTCTCTGTCGAGTATGTCCTGAATCATCTCACTCAACTTAACAATGAATCCGCCGCTCAATCCTTGATATCAAATACAAAGTCCAAGGGGGATGTCGCTCTGTTTGGAGGAAAGAATCAATCTTGTGCGAATCCATCCAAAGGTCCTGAACTCAAAAGATGTGTCAAAGGATTCCACCATCCAGGTCAAGACAAAAATCACTCTGCAATCAACTGTTGGCATCTCCATCCCGAAGTTGCCCCTGAATGGTGGAGAGACAATCAAGCTAAATGGAAGGCCAAAAAGAATGGATCAAAAAATAAAGTCGAATTGCTCTTGGCACACTACCTCGCTTTACTAAACCAATGGGTAGATCATGGAGATCGAGACGGCCGATTCCTACTCGACAGTGGAGCGTCAGTCCACATGATTAATGACTCCCAATTCTTCTGCGAGATGGAACCTTACAAGGGTGATCCTATCAAAACCGGGAAGGAGGGAGCTAACTTGGCAATCAAAGGAAAGGGAACCGCCATCTTACACTGGAAGGACATCTCCGTCAAGTTATCCAACGCCTTTTACGTACCAGACGTAACTGTCAATCTGATCAGCGCCGGTGCTCTAAAAAGCAAGGGTTGTTTGATAGTTTTGCATAACAAACGTTTCTCCATTTCGCTCAATGGCAAGCTCTTTCTTAAGGGATCAATCAAAAACAATCTGTATACTCTTCCAACTCCTTTGTTCTCACCTCCCTCATCTCTGAAATCTTTCCATTCCTCTCTTTCCACCATTCCTGAAGATGCCCTCCTTGAGATCCATTGGAAGTATGGCCATGCCTCTCTGTCAAGGCTTGCACCCCTCATTCAAAACATTCCTTCGAACGTTGTGAAGGCCTTTCAATGCGTCGATTGTGTTAAGAGTAAGATCACAAAGGCTTTGTTTCCCTATTCTTCTACTCGCAGCTCAAAGACCTTCGATTGAATCCATCTTGATCTGATGGGACCTATCCATCCAGCATCCAAGGCCGGACACAAGTAAATCCTTTCTCTAGTTGACAATGCTAGTGGTTACCTCGCAGCCTTTCCTTTAGTCTTGAAGGACGAAACTGCAGAAGTCATCATCAACATCCTTGAAAAAGAACACCATCGTTGTGGCAGATATCCCTCTGAGGTATGTTCAGACAGCGGAACTGAGTTTGTGAACTCAAAACTGTCCTCCTACTTTGACAAACGCTTCATCACCCATATTGTTTCTGAATCGTATCACCCAGAGCACAACGGTTGTGCTGAACGTGCCAATCAAACTATTGTTGAATCGACTTGGGCCACTCTCAAAGATGGTAGGCTCCCCTTGTCACTCTGGCACAAGGTAATCAAAGGCTGTTGCCTAATGTTGAATCACATTCCTGTGAAAGACTTGGATGAAACTCCCTGGATGAAGATACACGGTCGACTTCTTCCTGCCACTTACCTCAAGCCTATCGGCAGTCCATGTGTCTATTTGCTCAAAAAAATGGTCAAAGGTTCTAATTTTGAATCAAAAGGAGAAGAGGGCACCTTAGTAGGCTTTAATCCTCTCCTGCTTTCATATCGAGTGCTAACAAAATTCGGTTCTGTTGTCTCCACAAAGCACGTGAAGTTCTTATCAATGCCTCAACCTAACACTCATGGTCTTGCCTTTGATGTTGATTCTCTACAAGATGATACGGTCAGACCGCATGACTCTACGCGACCTCCTGATCAAACTGATCCTTCACAACTGTCTCATAACCAGCAGCGACCTCCTTGGACGCAGTATTGCAGTCAATCGGACAAATCTACATCCTCAGTGGATGACGGTGACTCTGATTCTGATGGGCTTTCCTCATCTGAAGATGTTGCAATCAATCCCGACCCAGTGCCGGAACTCACCTTGACCTCTGGTCAGCCCGCTTGTGTTACGTCTTGACAAGACAACCCTCCAACTGGAAGGACCTTGAGAGACCAATCTCGCATCAAGCCTCCTCAAAGATATGGATTTTATCATTACTACAAAACAAAATCCTACAATGATGCACTCAAATGCGAAGAAAATCTTGAATGGATTGAGGCAATGAACACAGAACTCGACTCAATCAAAGATCTCCTTGTGTGGGAAGACTACCACGGGCCTGAACCAAGAAACGTCCTCAAAACCACGTGGATCTACAAGATCAAGCATAACTTCCACGGCGACTCAGTCAGATACAAGGCTTGCCTGTGCGTTCAAGGATTCAATCAGATCCATGGTCTTGATTACACCGACACCTTTGCACAGACTGGGAAGCCTTCAACTCTTTGCTTGCTGCTTCTCTACGCTCTCAAATCTAAGCAAAAAATTCGCCAATTCGACGTCAAGAGTGCTTTCCTGCATTCTCCGATCAACAAAGAAGTCATCATACGTACTCCAAAAGGTTCTAAAAGGACCAGTCAATTTCTCAAGCTTCAAAAATCCCTCTATGGTCTCAAGCAAGCGCCGAAGAACTGGTACAAAACCCTCACGGCTTGGTTCAAAGAGGTAGGCTTCGAGGTGATTCCACTCATCAGTCCCAGCTGGCGGGAACCGCGTCACATCCTCTCACGTCCCCCAAATAGATTCACTCGGGGGAAACTTCCTTAAATCATTGTCCAATCTGGAAGGATCAAAACAGGGAAAACCAAAAACACACCAAACCCATCTTTGACTCAAGCTCTAATTCCGACAAACACGATGTTCTCTCTCTCACTCATATTGTTTAGTTCAACCTCTTAACTCGGACTTCTTCCTCTCCTTGCCTCAATCTCATATCCCTCTATCTTCAACGATCTCTTCCATTATCCTCACCAAATTGCCTCCGCTCTCTTGGACCAACCCTCGAACATGACCTTGAACGTGACGTCCAACCTCAATAACTCTGTCCCTGTACTGCCTGGTAAGATTCGCACTTATCAACAAACTCGGCTGTTTTCTGAATGTCTCTTTTCTCCGTGATCTTCAGCCCCTAAATCTCATCTTTCAACTCACTCTCAAACTCAACTCATTAACTAGGCAGACTCCAATTTCTGTTGGTTCTCTTTTTCTGCTCTGACTCAATCTCATGCTGCTTCAAGTTTCCTTTCTCAATGTTGTCCTTCTCTTTGAATTGTCTTCTTGCAGCTCTCAGTCTTGTGGTTAGATCCATAATCAACAATTATTCTTCAAAAGGGATGGAAGGGTAACGGCAAGAGGGTTGGGTGAAGGGGAGAAGCTGGATGCTGGAGATGGTGGAGATGGGGAGGAGTTTGGGTGGAAGAGGGGATATGCAAGAGGGTTGGGTGAAGGGAGAGGCTGGAGATTGTGGAGATAGTGGAATTTGGATAGAAGAGGGGTATATTGATGTAAGGCTGCTGAGCAAGCATCTGGATGATGATATCCGGAAGGTAATATGCAGATGATGGCTAGAAAGTAGAATGAAATAAGCACAATGGTGGTTGGGCCTTGGGTATATACCCAATATCTCCGGGTATTGGGTTGGGCAATCAAAATCTGATACCCAAACATTGGGTATACCCGCGGGCTGGGCATTGGAATTGGTTTTGGGGTTTTGGTATGGGTTGGGGTCCAGCACTACTCCCAACACTCCAAAAAACCAATGGGATCTCACAAATAAATTAGCCAAAGTCACACAAGTCCCATTGATCTCCCATCAAACATCAAGTTTGAAGGTGCAGTCTACCAAATTGCGCCTGCTGAGGGTCCGCAACTCCCAGCTGACTCCCCTGAATACCATCTGGCCAGCCAGAAGGAGTCTTTGTCCCCGTCTAACCAAAGACCTCCCTCTGGAGGTTTGTTTTACTTTCATCTTTTTGGCCCACAGGCTGTGGATAAAGAAATCTCTTGTGGTGTTTCAAAGCTCACAAGTTTGGATTGGATCTAAATTTCAATTTGACCAACACGGGACCAATGGCAATGAAGACTACCCTACCTCATATCACCCACAACCCAACAATTTTGCAGCCTGAATCTACTCTTGAACAAGTTGCACACCCATATCCCATAAGGAGGCAAAGGATTGCTGCAACACTACAGCACAAAGGCGAGAAGTAATGGACAGCAGGACATGGGGGCTAACTCTCAAGCTTTGAGGCAATAGTCCAAAGGAAAATTTTTTGAGCCTGGCGCCTTTTAGTTCATGGCCCTTGTGGTCTCTGGTTTGCGTTAAATCTTTTTAGAGGTCTGTGCTTTCCGTTAACTAGAATTTGATTTGAAATGTTTTATTTGGAGAGGAATTAGTGTGAGGAATTGAGAGCTCTTTATTTCAGTCAATAGATGAAAAGATTACAAAGGACAAAGAAAAAGATTTGATAAAAGTCTTATGATAATGTAAAGTATGAGATTAGCAGATAGCACAGACACAGGATGGGTTGAGACGCAAAGAAAATGTGAGCGGTGAGGAGCTTTTTACCTTATACGTCCTTGACTTTGGTTGTTGCTGCTTGGGGGTCAGGGGGTTGAGTTACTCCTCCTGAAGTTGGTGAGGTATGAGTGCATTGAGGTTGTGTCTGGGTAGATTCAAACTTGGGGACAGACTTAAGAGATTGTGAAGCTCTTGAGGGACTTTTGGCGGTCAAGAGGCTGAGGAGTTTGGATGGTTGGTTGGTGGAGCGGTGGTCTTCTATGGTGGTTTGAGTTGGCGGAGTCAGTTTTTTAGGTATGGAGGCGGTTTGTTGGTTGTTGTGGGTATCAATGGTAGAAGGAAAATGAGCAGTAGTTGAGTGGAAGTTTGGTGAGGGGGGATGTTAGCAGATGCAACTGTGGGAGTGTCATGGAGTGGGAAAGGTGGAAGTATTGGGGGCTCTGAGTGGAAATTGGTTTGGGGAACCACCTGGTCAGGTTCTGAAAATTAGATGCAATCATATTTCTCTTGGGTGAGTAATGATAGTTACAATGTTACAACAGCAAGATTTATGATTTATAGCACTATTCTTGATCACAAGATGGGCATCAGGCTCTGCAGCTTCCCTTTTTAGCTTGCCAAGCTGTCCAGCCTCTCATGTCTTCTTTTCCGTTTCCATTTTGTTTTTGAACCTATTCTAGCCTACTCCTTGCTTGAGTCTTAATTGTCCCCCATGCTAAGTGAGGTATGTGGATCAGAACCTGATCTTGGTATCATTTGAGCTGATCATGCTTATTGCACTTTTCCTCTTGTTTGGGTAAAAGAGGCACATTGTAGTCACAGGTCTTGTTGTAACCCAGTTACTGAAATGATTTCTTTTTTACCAAGTGGTACTGGTCACATGCAATTTTTGGCTTCTACCCTTGATTCATGTTATTGAATTCTCTGGAAGGTGAGTAGCTGAAACTGCATGCAAACACATGAAAATTTTGAATGATTGTTGCCTGGTGCATTTTGCTCTTGCATGTGTCAAATTGTAGGAGAAAGCAGTGCAACAGCTGAATCCCCACTTGAATCAGCATGCAACAACTAGTGAGACTTCAGTTGACTGCATGCCTTGTGCTCCTACTACCCCATCCCTCACCCCTGCATACTATCAATTGGCCTGCCCCTCAACAACTTGCACCCCTTCATACCCATTGTTTCCCCTCTTCCTTGCTCACTAACCATCCTCCTTATAAAGTTATTCCCAAACAACCCAAGCAAAACATGTACAACCAAAAAAATCCGGCCCACCAAAAAATTTCAACCTGCCCACTAGGGTTTTCAATCCCTGAAACTTTGATGCCATGCTTTCCACTGCTCTAAAAAATCAAGTTGAAAATATTGAGGCCAACTTGAAGTCCATTCTTCAAGGCACCCTCAACCAAATGCAAGAAAAAAGTGACCAGCTGGAATTAGGTGGGGCTCCCCAAACCACCAGAGAAAATTGAATGTTCCAAAGACAAAGTCAAAGGTTTCAACTAGCCAACCTCACCCAAAGGATGTTGCAAAAAATCAGATCTGGTGACCAATTAAAAAATCAGCTGCCCCCCCCCACCTTTCAAAAATAGGACCCATTTATTTAAAAAATCAAATTTCAAAAGGGAGCTCTGTCATTCTCAATCCAAGCCTAAACCTACCATTCCAAGCAAAAAACATCAACTTTGTCAAGGAAACTAATCCTCCTGGTGATATTAGTTGAGGCAGTTCTGGATTGACTACCAATTAAAAAACTCAATCAGATTTTACAATTGATTTCCTAGAGGCCAAAGAGTATGCTAGACCAATCTTAAATTGGATCCATACTAATTAATCTCATCTACCAATCATTAATTTTCATGAATGTCTTTGTTTGAATTAGGCCTCTCTGGGCTCTCATTCAAACTGCATTAGGAAATCCTGATGCAAATAGTGAGTTCATCAGAAGCTTCTGTGCCAAATTTCCCACGTTCTATGAGTTTTGCACATTTTCTCAAGAATTCAAAGCCAACCAGTTTCTGAACAGAAAGAGCCAAACTACTTTGAGGATGGATAGTGGCTAGACAAAAGTAGTTGGACAATTTGTCAAAGCAAGCACACCCAAGTACTTCAAACAATGTAGATGAAGCCTGGTGTGGAAAAAAGAGAGAGGAACTTCTCTAGTTGTCCCTAAGTTTTGGAAGCAATGGTCTTAGCCTCTATAAGTATAAGGATTCCCCTTTGTAGAAAGAAAGAGAGATAGAAAAAAAATGATGATTTTATTTTTTTTCTTCCTTTTAATTTTGTGTCCCCCCTATTCTCCGCGCTGAAGGAGAGCGCTTTCATGCCCTCCCCCTCAGCCTTAACATAGGCACAACCACAAAGATAACCTGAAAGACAATAAAGAAGAAAGCCTGATACCCAGAACCCTAGCTCAACCCTAACCCCTATATCCAATCCCTCAAGCCTGCCTGCCATTACACACATCCAGTTTGTCCTTCTCCTGACGCCTCCCTCTGCCACACCCAACTTGGAACCCCTGCGCTTTTTGTATCCGCCCAAGACACCATTGCAACTCCCCCCTGGCCCGTGGGTCAGCCCGCACTTGCGCGTGCCTGCCTGCGTACATAGCCCCCTGATTGCCCTGCTCTTACCTGCCCAAACTAACCACCGGTGAACGTGGTTGGGCCGGCTCCATTCCTAAGTTCATATATCCAGGTGGGTGGCGGCCTGCCCCCCCCCCTAGTCAAGCCCAACCCGCAACTTCTGTGCTGTTCCCGCTGCACCTGCTGCTGAGCTGGTAGGGGCTACTGCTGAGAATGCACCCCCCCCAATTTCTGAGCCTGACCTACCAAATAATGAGCGCGCAGTCCCCAATGCAGTTCCCAATCCAAGTCTTTAATTGTTAAAATATGTATTCACTTACGCGTGTGCTACATATAAGTGTAATCCAAATGGGATGCACATGTGGGCCTCTGCGCCCCATTGGAAACACACACGGACCATACCTGCCTGTGTGGATGTCACTGATTTGGGGAAATTGGCCTCAAAACGCGTGAAACAGGCCTATTGGTACACGGGCCCTAACGGGCCTGGTGGGGTATACAGGAAAATACAGCCAGATGGGCTTGTATAGGCATAATTGATCCCAAGGTTTATTTTGGACATACTTGGCCAGACGGGCTGGCCCGCCAAAGTATGTTGAACTCACTTTTTGGGCTTGGGGCGGCCCATTGGGGCCGCCGCCTGTGTCTCAGCCCATTTGGGGCTGCCACCCATGTTGCGGCCCTCTTGGAGCCGCTTTTTTTGCTTTTGGCCTGTTTATGGGGCCCAACAGCCTGCGCGGGCCCGTTTTAGGGGGCAGAGGGACTCAAAATGGAAGCCCCCCACCCCGGTTGCAGCTGTCAAGCCAATCAAGGCTTCCGTGCTGGGTGGCAGCCGGCTGTCGGAGACGCAGAGCTGGGGCCAATGGCCCCAGCTCCTCCCCCTCCCCTTGCTCGCCATTGCAAGGGGGCGGAGGAGGGTTGGCTGGGTTGAACCAGCCAGCAACCAGTTGCAAGAGGCAACTGGTCAGGGTGGGGGGGACCTCATCAACCTCCCACTGAATGTCTGTGGCTAGGCTGGCCGCAACAAGGCAACCAGCGGTGGGGGGGACTTGATCACCCTCCCACCATTGAAAAATAGGGGCGCTCTCCCCCCCCCTTTACCAAGGGGGAGGAGCAATGGGGCTGAGGGGATTTGACCACCCCCCAGCCCACTTACCTATGACAACGCCCTGGGGGTATCAACCCCCAGGGCTCTGGTAGGGGGATCTGACCGCCCCCTCCAGGGATCTGTGAGAAAGAGGGGGGGGACGGCATGTCCGCCAGTCACACCCCCCTAGGTGAGTCTGAAACCAGACCAAGGTGTGTCCTGGGTCCCACCTGGCCATTTGCAAGGCCAGGGGCTGGTTGCATGAGGCAACCAGCCAGCATTGGAGGTAACAGGGCCATTTTTAACAGACAACCAGCCAGGGGTTTGAACAGCTAAGGGGCTGGTTCAGCCCCATTATGGTGGAAACACCAGAAATGAACAGAATATGCTGGTCATAAGGGTACAGGGACTGACACCATACGGGCTGATGCAGCCCAAACCAAGTAACAAGGCCTGTAGAGCCTGTAGAGCACTTTTGGGGCGGAAAATTTGCCTTTTGGCTTGTTGTATCATGGGCTCACAAGAGGCCAATCTTTTGTACTTAAGGCGCTCTTCTACCTGCTGTTTTCCTTCCTTCATTCATCATCCAATCAAATTCATCACCAATGTCATCCAACCTATTGCCCCATTTTGAGAGCCCATTAGCAATCATTGACACAAGGTGTCCAGCATTTCCTTTGCTTTAAATACTGCTCATTTGCCTAAGCTAATTGCTGGCAATAATTATAACAATAATGACACCACATCTCCCCCCAACTTGAGTTCTGTCCCCAGAGGTCTTCCCATTGCTACCTCAACTGACTCCAAACCTTTCCATACCAACCAAACCCTTCCTCAAGCTCTTCCCACACTGCCAACCCTCTACCCATCCGTCACCATGATCCCCTGCAACTTCTGTGCTTGGAACAGGTAGAATGGTTTGCTCATCCCTGGTTGTTGCATGTGCATTGCCTGCCATTGTGGTCACCATTTCTGCTTGCTCAGCAAGGGAATTCCCCAGGCTCCTCACCAATCTTGCTCTTGCCCTAGGCCGTGCAAGAGGGCCCGTATAGACCTGTTTGTGGTTTTGGACAACAACCCCATTTTTGAGTATTTGTGGACTCCACCAGGCTACCCTCTTTGCTGCTCTCCTCTGAGTGATGCCTGTGACTCCACTTTGCCCCTCTGCTGCATGGGACCTCCCCAGAAGGAGGACTACCCAAATTTTGCAGCTTACCAGACCGCCCTGCAATGCTGGGCCAATTTCATCCAGGTTAACCAAGGCTCAAGGGACCCGCGCATCAAGGAGATACTCAGATGGCTCGCAGCCCCCCTTCTGGTGCCTCCATCAAACCCTCTGACTGCTCCTGCTCCAGCACCAGATCCTGACTCAAGGTATTTGTTGGACTTGGACAAGGGGCCCACAACCCCACAGGCCATGCCTCCTCCTCCATCTCCAATTGTGATTGCGTTTTTGCTTCCTCCTGGAACAAGCCCCCAAAGTGGTCCTCCCAAAGTCCCATCCTCACCACCAGCCCCCCCTCCGCCTAGTCTTCCCAAGATCCCGGACATCCCCACGGCTGACTTTGAGAACTTTGCTGAATGGTCAAACTGGTTGCTGCAGGCCTTCCTTGTGGCCCCAAGAGCTCAATCTTTGGAATCCCAACACAAGCTTCTGGTGTCTTTCCGGGCCCTATTGGCGTCATTGCAGTTGGGAATGGAGGAAATGATGAGGATGGCTTAGATGCCTTGCCCCCCTTTTCTTCTTTTCTCCACTGCTCTTTTGTATCCGCGCTCCTCTTCATTCTAGAGAAATACACGTTTCCTGCGCCCGCATTCCTTCTTGAAATTTTAGTCCTGTGAGAACAACCCTGTGCCCTGAGTGAGTGAGTGAGAATAACTGAGTCCTGATTTGCCCCATGCGTGATTGCGCCATTGCAAGTCCTGCCAACGCGCTTTGAGCCCGCACCTTTGTAAGTAACCAAGGGTTCCAAGAGGTACCTGGACCACCCCAGAAAAACTGCCACACAGTTCCCCATACCCTTAATACAAAAAAAAAAACAAAAAATGAGCCGCCAGCGCACCCACACAACCAGAGAGAGAGAGAAGCAACAGGAAACAAACATTCTGGGGTGCCTAGTCCTCCCAGCTGTGAACAGGCTAGAGCACCCCCTTACCAAACCAAGACTGTTCCAGGCACACTACAACCGTATATCCATCCTTTCCCATTACACAAGTCCTTTGAAAAAGAAACAGATAAAGAGGAAAACAGCCCAGACCAAAAGAAAAGGAAGGAAAAGTTTTTTTTATCACCACGCTCCTCATCTTGTCCTCTGTTTGAAGGGCTTTTCCTTGCATATCAACCCGGAATTGCACTTCCCCTGCATTCCTGAAATATTATAAACCAAAGCCAGTAACAATCAAAGAAATAAGGAGAAAGAAATTCTGTGGTGTCTATTTGTTACGGCTGTGAACCAGCTAGAGCACCCCCTCACCAAATCAGGCTTTGTCCCCTTCAGCTTTCCCCCCAGATTGACAGCTTTCCCCAGCGGTTTTAAACCTCTTGCTCTGCCAGAGTGGTACGTCGCGTGCAGAGCCTTTGTCAGCCAAAGAGTCTGGACCATAAACCTCATCCAAAGGAGCGGCCCCATCCCCAGGGACCTTGTTTTCTCCTGCCATCTTGTTGAATGAGGTGGATCCGCACACAAAGAAGCGCTTCACATGCAAGGCCGCGGCCTTTCACTTAAGAGGTGTTCTGTCCAATTACTTGAGCTGGTAGCTGCTGCCCATGAACTTGGAAGCAATTCAATACAGACCATTCCATTGGCTAGCAAAAAGCTACCCCCACTGGCACTCAAGACTCCAATTGTACAGCAGCACCAGGTCCCCTTTTTTCAATGGGTTGCAGAGGCAATGGGAACAGCACTTGCCCCAGTATTGTACTGATTCCATTTGGGTCTTCCAAAGCCACTCCGCAGCCTTTGGCAAAATTTCCTCATGCCTGAGGAGCTGCTTGACACGTGCCTCAATAAGATCTGCAGAGGTCTTGACTTTCCACCAGTCAACACCAAAGAACATTTCCAACTCAATGTCCAGCAGAAAACAGGCTGCTGTCCAAAGAGCCGCTTGTAGGGTGAGTAACCCTTCCATTGCTTCACAGAGATCCAGTCCGCAAAGATAAAAAATGGAAGCACCTCCTTCCACTTCTTGCCTTCCTCCATGCAAATCTTCACCAGGGCATCCTTGACGGGTTGATTTCCCCGTGACTTCCGGATACTACGCTGTCATGCAGCCAAAATTTGCCCCGCAACTCTGAACCAGCACCATCAAGCAACCTCAAAACTCCACACCTCCTTCCACTGTGACCAGACAGAGCAATCCATAGCGTGCAAACCAATCTTCCTCCAAGAACTGGGAAGCCTTTTTTGACAACAACTTCACCAAGGGGCGCACCTCCACCCATCCCAACAGGTTGTCCTGTGCAAAAAGCAAGTACTCAAACTTCCCTGCTTTGAAGTGCACCACATCAAGAGAAACCTGTCCAAACAACACATTTTCCCCTGTGGGGTGACCAACCTCCTTGGGAAACCTTAAAATCTCCTGCTGGCAGGCTTTGCATGACTTTACACATTCTTGAACGGGGCGCACAACCCCTGGCCACCATAACTGCGCCTTCACCCTCCTCCACATCTGAATCTAGCACTGGTGACTAAGATTGTCATGCAAACAACTTAGGATCACTTCCTGATCTGTCCTAGATGTTGGAACCACAAGAGGCACAGGGGCACTCTGCCACCACAATTGCCCCTCCTGAAGGTAGAAGTTTGCTGCGCACCTCCTTGCCCATTGGATGATTGTATTTGTTGCGCCTTTGGGGAGCGGGAGATCCCTCAAATAGGAACACGGGACTGCGTAACATCCAGACTGACTTAGCGGCAAGCAAACCCCCCTCCACCACTACTACCCAAATAACTGGAGATTCCACATCCAAAGGCTCCACTCCTTTTTATGGGTCCTCCCAAGGATACCATGACAGTGCATTGGGAATTGTGAACACTTTTCCTGGAACATGCACCACTTTAAAGGGAAAAAAGCTGGAGGAATGCCACCCACCTGGTCATTGGCGCATTTGGAAGTGTTGGTGAGTTTATCATCCATGACAAAGCCTCTGCGTCCAACAAGATCTCAAAATTAACACACAAAAGGAGATGCTGAAGCCTCTGCACAACTCCAACTTTGGATGAGAATAGCGGCTCTCTGTAGCGGTAAAGGTAACTGACTCATAGAGCACAGGCCAATCCTTCCCATCCTCATCCTGCATCAGGACACCCCCCGCGCCAAGCTTTCTAGATTTGACTTCCAGACATATCCCTCCCACGTTTTAGTCAAGGTCCCGGAGGAAAATGTCACGCCCAACAATCTCCTTGAGCTTTTAAAACCCGTTGTCACACCCGGTAGTCCATTCCCATTTTGCGTCCTGCCGTGTTAATGCTTGCAGGGGACTGGCCACCTCTGCAAACTGCTTGATGAACATGCAGACGAAGCTACACAACCCCAGGAACTGGAGGATGTGCAACACCGTTTGTGGAGTCAGCCACTAAAGAACCTTGTTCTGCTTCTTCTCTGCAATTCTTCTTCTGTCTGAAGCCACCATGTGACCCAAGACCTCAAGCGCTGGAATGCAAACCACCAGTTTCTTTCCCAATACCATAAGTCCTGCTTCCTCAATCCAAAACAGGATCCTTTCTAACGTCAGTGTGTATTCCCAAATGAACCAAAAGATTGTAGGAGCCTCTGCCAGAACCAGGCCTCCATTATCCGTCCTCAGGCCCTTGATACCAGCATCATTCATGAAGATCTGAATGCCCTCCGGGAGATTGTTTCGCAGTATCCACATCATCTGGGCTTGGTACACCACCACTGAGTTAGTTGCGCCTTGCAGCAGCTGTGTTAGCTGAATCCTCCCCAATCCAGTATTGAATGCACTCAGCAGTGGAGAATAGCAATGAAATTCCCACTGATTGTAACTGCCCATCACATCCACCAACCCGTAACATGTGGGCCCAGCCATTGAATCCAAAAATTCCTCCACCTGCGGGGGAAAACAGGCATCACAGATAGTGAATGAGTTGGGACACTTCAGATCATGAAAAATCCTCAGAAACTTCCCATCTTGCTTGACAACAGAAAAGATTGGGCTGGAGTAACTTGATGTGGATTGCTTGTAGAAACCCTTTCTCACGGGCTCATGCACTAACTCCAAAAAGGGTTCACAAATGGTCCAGGGGATTGGAATTGGCTTGATATTCCATGGCTTGTGCAGAACTGTGGGGATAACCTATGGGTCATGGATTTTGCCTTTCAGAAGTCCAAAATTTTCCAGGCCAAAGGCAAGGGCCTTCTCCCGCAGTACTAACATGGACGCCAGAAAATCCTTTTCCTCCACACTGAACCATCCAACGGGTCCAAAGTTAAGGGCATTGAAGTGCTTGTTGGTGATCCGCCCAAATTGCATTACCCAATTGGACTTCTTCAAAGGCTTCTCCCATGGATCCCGGTACCAAGCAATTGGGCACAAGGGGCCATTAAGTCCCTGCGGCATTGGCTTGTTTTGCGGCCGCACCTTCTGTGCCACTGGCTTGTACTTGCCAGTGTTGCACCTTGCCATCCACACCCAACCGTTGTCATTGTAAGTCCTAGAAATAACCAAAGCAGGGCTTTTGCCTTTGCTCACAATTTTGGCACAATGATAGGGTTTTAAAAATGTGTAAACTCCCAGAGATGCATACTGAGGAAGGGAACTTACTTCTGCTTCCCGCACTTCCCATTCTACTTCCTTCCCCTCCTGCTCCTTGTTAGTCAACCGCCCACCAGAAGCCAGAGCTTTCTCCCCGCGGTCACCGCAGCCGACTAGGCAAAATTATACGTGGGGTGACCTTTTTGGTCTGCCCCCCATTGGACTCGTTGTTGTTGCACATTGCTGGTTGCAGCACCCATTTCCCCCTTCCATGGTTGCAGATTTTTGTCTTGAACTGCACCCTGCAAAAATCCTTGAACATTAATGCTTCTGTACACCCCGTGGAATTGAAGCCCATTTGATCCCAAAACCCAAACATGAATGTACGTCCCAAAATCACATTGCTGCATTCCACCAAAAGTAACAACAGCGGCTTCCAAACCTTTGAAACCTCTACCTGCTCCGCCTCTACCACCCCATCCACAAAACATTCTCCACAATTCAACGCCCAAAGTCCCATTGCACAATTCCTCCATACAACACCAAGCTTGTCCACCAATCTTGACAGAAGCAGGTTGACCATAGAGCAGCTATCCACCATTGCCCATACCTTCCATCCCGCAATTGTCATTGCAACATAGGCCAGCAGAACCAATACAGACTTCAAACGGCACAGCTTGCATTCCACCACCTCCTCTTCTATGTTTACCCGCTGGACCATTGTCAGAACCCAGCCTTGCCTGCACTCCTTCAACGCTTGGACCATCTTGTCAACAACCACCAGGGAAACTACCGTTAATTTTTGTAGCATTAGACGTATTGGCAAGTTTTTCCCCATCACCCTTTGAACAATATCCGTGGCCTTCCTTTTCCCTGCAAGATTAGTTGCCAATCCATCCCCTGTTGGTTTGCCCATGGCTGGCATTGGCGCCAATGATTTCCCCTTAAAATAGATTTCCATTGTGATTTGTTTTTCTGCCGCCAACGCCCTCACCTTGTCATCTACCCTTGGGGATTCCCACGTCCCAGGCGCAGTGAAAATTCCAAGTGATACACAAGCGGTGTTGGCCGGTGCCTTTGCCTTCTCCCATACCTGTACCATGGGAGGTGGCTGGTCTCTATTCAAATTCACCAATTTGCCCAAGGGGAATATATACGTCAAGCTGGATGTGCAAACCAGCCCTTTGTTCATGTCCCAAGTGAGGTGGTTGCATATTGAATTCCAGTGCCCCTTTTCCCTGCAATACATACAGGTGCGCACCCCAAACAGCCCAGAGGGCCTGCCAGGAGGCTGAAACTCTTCTGCCATATGATGTGGTGTCGCGTGCAATTGAGTAGGAGCCACAGGAGCCATAGGTGCTGTTGGAGCCATTTGAGCCGTTGCAGCTGTCACCTGAGTTGAGGAAGATTCTTATGTCTTAAAAAATCTCCCATATCTTGCCCACCAATGGTCCCAGAGCTTTTTGAGATGCCACGGCATGGCAGGGCATTGGTGTTTGCAAGGCTGAAATTTGGGCAGGAGCAGGCACCAAGAGCGTCACCAACTTTTTAGAGGCCTCTGTGGTGACCAAATCTAGACACCTTGGGCCAGTGCGGAAAATTTTAGAATTTTTGTATTTTTTTTAACTATCTTTCATCATAAATTAAATCAAAAAAAAAAAAAAAATAGGAACAATGCCCTTCTTCACTTCCAAGCCTTCCAGATTTTTAAATATCTTTCATTATCAATTGAATCAAAAAAAAAAAAAAAAAAAAAATAGGAACAATGCCCTTCTTCCCTTCCAGCTCTTACTTCTCCTAGTTGTCTAGGAAGGTCCCTGGTGCGTTTAGGCCCCTAGGACCTCTGTTCAATCCCCCCTTTCTTGTCTTCCCTTGCAACTGTTTTTTTTGCCAAGCGCGTGGCCAAAGACCAGCCCGGCTTGGCCTGATCTTTTCATCTGACGCCAGCACTGCTGTCAAAGCCCATTCAACCAATCCATCCAAGATGATTGGGCGCTACAATCAAACTTTACCAATTGCTCCCATCTTGATTGCCCCAATCCTCCAAAGACAACCAGTTCATTTAAACCAATCACCAAACTTCCAGGATCTAACCATCCCTCATTGACTGGTTGATTTTGACTGATCTTCAAACATCTTTGACCAATCATCTCATCAACCAATCCTGTCAGCTCTCACCCTTCCAACTCAAATTTCCCTTTCTCTCACTGCCTCAATGGCGGTGTCCTTGCAATCTTGCTTGCATCTTCAACAACTAGCAACATCAATCTGAATCCTCTCTTGCTGGTCATCCCCTTGCACAAATCCCTCCATTTCCGCCAATCCCTTCAATAAGATTGGTCCGCAGTTGATCATCTCCCACCATCCTTGATCAACCCATCCAATCCCAATCCCCCTTGATCCACCTCTCAATTCAACCCATCCACCTTGCAACAATTGACCCCCACCAATCCTTTCCATTGACCTTGCACAACCGGCGGCATGATGGATCCTCCTATACTCTCAGGCCTGTAAGCCTGACTGCGCAGCCTCCCCCCCTTGCAACTCCTGCTCCTTAAGGGCCATACAAGTCTGGTTTTGCGCGGCCATCCTCACACAACCTTTCACCCAGGCCCATTGACTACTTGTCTGCGTGGCCTCCTCACCTGCTACTCCCTGCCCATGCCCATCATTGGCAAGAGCTGGTGTCTTTGCATTCCTGCTCATCCATGTTTTTTCATTATTTCAATTTTTTAAAGTTGTTGTTTGTTTCTTTTTTTCTGATCGGTTGCTTTGTCCTTGTTTCTCATGATCAAAATTAAAAAAAAAAAAAGAATTTTTTTCAATTGTTTTTTTTCCCACTCTATCTGTGTCATGTCTTGTAAATAGTCTACAGGGACCCATGGCCCATAAAAGGAGGGGCTCTCCCATATCTTTTCCAATCATCCATGGAAGTGTGTGCATATTCCCCCAGTAATTACTTGAAATCTGATCCATCCTTATTCTGGGAATATCTATGATTGCCCCTTGATCCATTGATACTGAGTCTTTGCCCCTCTGTGGCCTGATCCTTATCACCAGCTAATAGCCCTGCTGGTTGAAGAGAATTCTGTCTGTTGGAATTCTTGTGTGTGTTACACCACTCTTTGATCCCTTTCTCTGACCATACTGGTCTTGATCCTTCCTTGATCATCTTTCTGCAGCCCATCACATTTGATTGAAGAGGTTTTATTAAGCTTAAAACCTTGAGTTTTATACCTCCTTTTTTCAAATTTGCATTCTGCCAGCCTACTCTTGAGTTCCTTGAGAAGTGTTGAGCTTTTCCATGTTCAAATCAGTTACTGTTTGCTTTTAGAGCTTCTCAAAACATTGTGCTTTGTCTTGTATGGCCACCCTCAGTTATCTGGTACCCTTCAAGCGCTTGATTGCAGAGGGTTGGGCGGGTTCATTGAGAACCTGGAGGCTGGTTGGGGTTTGAGTTTATCATCCCCAATCTTCTGCTGAAAACCAGAATTATTAGCTTGTGAGGGTTGTTTGCATACAACAGCTTTTGTTCCTTGAACTCTAAGCAGACTTTAACTTCTTTTTTTCAAGTTTTTCCCTGCATAATCTTGTCTCAGATAGTGCTGTTCCTTGCTACCAAACTATTATCAAACTTTATACTTTACTACTTGATTCCTCACTTAAAACGTTCTGGACCTTGATCTTGGTTACATTTAAATATTTTTATAACACTTAGGAGGGCAGCCTAAACCACACCTTTCCCCTCCACAGAACTGCCATGGCCTAGCACTGATGGGAGTCTTACATTTGGCCCCCCGGTGTGGTGACCCATCCTGGACACCCTGGCCAGTGCGGAGATTTTAATTTTTTTACAATTTTTCCTTATCATCATTCATAGGCGTCATAATCCTTAAAAAAATCATAAGAATCAAGAACAATACATAACTACTAGCAGTAATTCTCAAGTTAGAAATCCAAACAGACCTCAAACCATCAAAAGATTCAGTAGCTCTCATTCATTCATTCAACTCCTACTCCTCTCTTCAAGATGAAGAACTTCAACAGAACTCAACTCAACCATTCTCCATCATCATCTCCATCCAATTTCTCATCCATCCTCAACACCACCAAGACTGACAACAATCATCATCATCTTCCCATCAGAACCACCCCAGTCTTTCAAACCCATCTCAAGCTTGAAATAAATCTAGAGACTGATCAGCCCTGATTAAGCTGCTGATCAGTTGGAACTTGGAGACTGAGTCTCTGGGCTACTTACTTACTCATTCAATAAAACCCTTCCGGCTACTTTGTCAAACCAATTTGAAGGCGGGAGCCAATTGTCGAGATTGGGAATGAATACCCTTCAATGAAGGACCCCCAATTTGGGATAGATACTTATGACTGGGAAATATTGATGAACAACCTCACTCAAATGATTGCACGCCGGCTGATTTCCTAGTTGTTTGAGTAACTAAATCTGGCTGCCAGGGGGTGCTCCAACTTCCAATCTATTCTCAGCTGTTGTGGGCCACAGGTTCCGGATTGATTGGTAGGCACTGGTCATCTGCACTTGTCTTCACTTATGTAATCACATCCATACATACATGCTGTGTGTATGTATGTACAGCCACCCTTGATCATGCCAAGGGCATCCCACCACCAGGCTTGTAGACAATCAATCCTTCTTTGCCAGTCATCATCCTTACGATGGACCTTAGCACAGCTCCTCCAGCTTCCATCTCCAATTCACCATGCCAGCTGCCCCATCACAACCTGATCACCTGCACAAGATGGGTCATGGGAAAAATCAATCCCATGACCAACCTTGCACAAACCTAACAGCAAGGTCAATGCCGACTTGCGACGGCCATCATTGCCTTGCTCAACCCCATGACCAGCCCCCTTGATCCATATCCAACGGCCGCAAACTCACATTGTTGTTAGCGACCGTTGGAACCCTTCTTGTTTGCCTGTTGACGCTCGCGTGCGACCATGTCTGTCGCGCGCGTGACCAAAAATCCTACAACAATCCACCTTGACCCTCCTTTAACCAACCATTGCCGCGGCCAGCCAAACTCGCTATCCACTGCCAGCTTTGTCCTGGACGCAGGCAGGTCTCCCCCTTTTCATGCCTTGCTCTTTTTTTGTTTTTTTATTCCTCTCTTTCCATGTCAGGAGGTTCCTGTCGCCAATCTTCTTTCCTGATCCTTATCCTGGGTATATCTCTGATTGCCCCCTGATCCATTTTTGACCCTTATTCTTTGCCCCTCTGTGGCCTGATCCTTATCACCAACCAATAGCCTTGCTGGTTGAAGAAAATTCTGTCTGTTGGAATTTTTGAGTGTGTTATACCACTCCTTGATCCCTTTCTCTGACCATACTGGTCCTGATCCCTGATAATCTTTCTGGAGCCAATCACAATTGATTGAAGAGGTCTTATTAAGCTTAAGACCTGGAGTTTTATACCTCCCTTGATTTTCTTTGGAGTTGCATCCTGCCAGGCTACTCTTGAGTCCCTTGAGAAGTGTTGAGGTTATCCTTGCTTCAAATCAGTTACTTTTTGCTTTTAGAGCTTCTTAAACATTTTGCTTTGTCTTGTACAGCCACCCTCAGTTATCTGGTACCCTTCAAGCGCTTGATTGCGGAGATTTGGGCGGGTTCATTGAGAACCTGGAGGTTGGTTGGGTTTGAGTTGATCATCCCCAATCTTCTGCTGGCGACCAGAGTTATTAGCTTGTGGGCGTTGTTTACATACAACAGCTTTTGTTCCTTGAACTCTAAGCAGACTTTAACTTCTTTTGTTCAAGCTTTTCCATGCATAATCTTGTTTCAGATTGTGCTTTTCCTTGCTACCAAACTATTATCATCTTTATCCTCTACTCCTTGATTCCTCCTTCACCAGGTTCTGGACCTTGATCTCAGTTACATCTAAATATTTTTGTAACACTCAGGAGGGCAGCCTAAACAGCACCTTTCCCCTCCACAGAACTGCCATGGCCTAGCACCGTTTGGAGTCTTACACCGGGCCAGGATCAAACCAGAAACCTTGAGATTTACAGTCCCAACTTGAAGAATCAACTCCAAAATTCAATCCAATTTTTTTCTTTTTTTGTTCTCTTTTTTCAGATCTGATCCATGGAGGAAACTTGGTCCAGAAATAAGTCCTCCCAATCATGCACCATCTGGGCAAGATCCTTGTTGTTTTTGTGAAACTCTACTCTTGCCACACTTGTGAGCCACCTTGGAACTCTGCCTCTTTGGATGTCTTAGGAACCCTTTGACATTGAATCTGCTGGATCCTCTTTATCTGTTTGACCCAAGATGGTCAAAATCAAACCTCATAACAGAAACTTAGGCTTCAATGGGACCAATGTCAAACAATTCCTGGACTCCTATGAGATGGCTGCTGAAGTGGATGGTGCCAGTGAACATGATATGGCTTATCAGTTACAATTTTTTATCTCTTCTGACAAAGTTATGGAGGTTATCGAATTGTTTGATGGATTCAAAACTCATAACTGGAGGCTCCTGAAGGAGGCTATGTTGGCCTATTGGGAAAAAATAGATGTAGCCAGATTTACTTTGCAAGACTTGGATGCCCTGGTTTCTCAATGGATCTCCAATGGTGGTGTCTCTTCAGCTCCATATTATCAGTCTTTCAGAAAATCTTGGGATCCTATCCAATCTTACCTCATCAGAAACGATCACATTGACACTGTGGACAAAATTTGAGTCCAATTTTTACAATCCTTTTCACCAGGAGTCCGGAAAAGAATTAGGGATGAATTGGTCAAATCTGGATCCATGATCACTACTAGGGATAATTAATTCAAACTTCCTGCTTTTCTGGTTTTGAGGGGAGCAGTGGACAAGGTCATGGAAGGTCAAACTGCCCTCACTTTTGAACAGACCAGAATCACTGAACCAGTCCTTTCCCCTTCTTTTCAAGCATCTAAAAAAATCATGAATAAGATGGAAGCCAATTGCAGACCTAAACCCAATCCTCAGACCCACCAGGAGACACCTACTATAGATGAGATCACTAAATTACTTCAGGCATTTGAGAATAAAATAGATCAGAAAATATCCTCTTTAGACACTCCTAAACCTGCTAATTTTGTTCCTAAATATACTCTAGTCTGTTAATATTGCCATAGGGAAGGCCATGGTACTGGTAGATTTCCTGAACTCCAGAAAGACCAGGAGGAGAAGTTAGCAGAGCAGAAGGGAAATAATCTCTTCCTTCCTAATTGTGCTTTGATTCCTTTTGATTCATCTCGTCAAATCCGTCATGTGGTGGCCTCATAACAACCACCAACTCCCAAGAAGGCATCCTTGGTCTCTGTGGATTTTTGATCATCCTGTGGAACTCTGCAACCTTGGTATCCTCCAGCTATCACTTCTTTCAGCTTCCCTGGCACCTATCAATCTGATCCAGCTAGGAAACGCCATGAGGAACCAAAATCTCATAAGTCTCCTCCTGTTCCATCATCAATCCTGCGAAAACCCATTAAACGTTGATCTTCACCTGAGTCTCCTTCCTCTGATGTGGAAGACATGGAAGTAGAAAGGGAACCACTTATGGAAAGGTTCCAGGACAACTCTGATCTTCCCTCTCTTCAACCTGTCCAACCCTCAGATCCTCTTCCAGCACTTATTTCACCTGATCTTCCTCCCTCCACCCAGCCCAAAGTTTGATTTGAGAGGGGCATCTCCAAGGACTACCCTAATGCTGTGGAAGGAGTATTAAAGAAAATTTCTGATCTTAAAATCCCTGATCTATCTGTGGCTGAACTCCTGTCAATCTCTCCATCTGTGGCTGAAGGGATGAAGAAATGGGTTTCTTGTTGACATGTGGAGATTGGTCCGGACAAATTAAAGGTCTCCTCTGGTACTCTGATGGAGGATTCTGGTGGAACAGATCCCTCTTCAGATACCAACCTGTATTCCTGTCCTCTTGGCTTTCTCCCATGTTATCTTGGTGAATCAACTAAAACAGTTTCTCTCCTGGTGGATTTGGGTTCTCAGCTCAACTTGATTTCAGACTCCATGGCCTGCAAGCTTAAACTTAGCCCAAGGGTCAGTTTCAATTCTGCTGTGTATGGAATAGGGAACCAGTCCTGTGAGCTGGTTGGTATTGCTGAGGATATCCCTTTTTGAATTGGACAAAATATTGTTGGCACCTGTCACTTCTGGATCACTCGTCTGGATGGTCCCATGATCTTGGAAAGGCCTTTCTTAATGGACTTTGGTTCTACCCTGATGTTTTCTGATCAAGTTGGGGAGAGAATTCTCCTCCCTGATGCGGATGGCAGAAAGATTGTAGTTCCTCTTTGTTCTCTGGATTCTGGTTGTTGGGAAAGAGACTTCCCTGGTCATCCTCCCAAATCTTTCCTGAAAGGAAAGCAGAAAGAAAACTCTCATTCCTCTCATCCTCATTTTTTAGCAGAATAGTTGGCCCTACTGATAGTTGTAGTTCTTCTCAGCCTCAAACTTCAACTCATGGACCAAATCCCACCTCAGAGGAATATCTTTCTTTTTCTCATCATTTCCTTCTAATCCAAATAAGATCAAAAATCAAACACGTGAAAAATCCAAAAAATCCAAAAATATTTCTCTGCTGTTTGGGTCCGTTGTATCTTCTTTTCCTTTTATTTTCAGCCTTATCACTCATCCTCTATTTCTTGATCTTGATTCTTTTCTTAATGGCTTTGATATGAAGGAGTATGGTCTTAGGTGGAGGCAATTTGGGGTAGAAGTAAGTCCTCCCAATTGTGCACCACCAGGGGCTTCTACTACTGTCATTTTCAAAAATCTACCCTGTGCCACACATGTGAGCAATGTGTTATCTTTTGGATCCTCTTTTATGGAGAAGGCACCTTTCAAGGATGCAGAAGAACATTGAACTTGGAAGATGTTGGAACATGGTCTCAGTTTTTGTAGTCAGGTCTCACTGGTCAATGCTTGGAGGAAGCAAGGATTCCTCTCCTTTGCCACTAAGTACAAACCAGTTGCAAAGAAGGTCCAGCCAGTCAACCAACCAATGCCTCTCAACCTCAATCCTCCCCTTATGCCTCCTCCTCTATCCCGCAATCCTTACTGTGGTCTATCCCAATCCCTCACTGGTACATTCATTCCCTCTGGTTGGGTCACAGAAGAACGTCTGAAAGTGGTCAACTTTGGTCCAGATGGATGGCTTCTTCCTGCTGAGTTAAATTTGATAAAAAATGTCCTAGCTCTTAGGGAAAAATCAATTGCTTTCTGTGAAGAAGAGAGAGGTCTCTTGAAAGAATCCTATGGCCTACCTTATATCATCCCTGTAGTAGAACATCATCCCTGGCAGAAGAAAAAGATCCCAATCCCTGCTGCTAAAATCAATGAATTCATCAAGTTGATCCGCAAACGAGTCCAAACCGGTTTATACAAAAAATCAACTTCTAGCTATTCCAGTCCTGTTTTCTGTGTCCTGAAAAGTAAGGGTAAACTTAGAATAGTTCATGATCTCCAGCCTCTAAATAGGGTTACTATTAAAGACTCTGGTATCCCTCCTGCTACTGAAGAGTTTGTCAAATCCTTCTCTGGGAGCGCTTGCTATGGTCTAGGTGACATTATGGGTGGCTATGACAAACAATCCTTGCATCCTATTTCTTGTCCCCTCACTACTTTTGATACTCCCCTTGGTTGATTTCAACTGACTCGATTGCCTCAAGGTGCCACCAACTTGGTTGCAGTCTATCAGGCTCAGATGATCTGGATCCTCCAGGACAAAATCCCGGATCATGCAGGTATCTTTATTGATGATGGTGGGATTAAAGGTCCAGTTTCTGACTATGATAATGAGCTCTTACCTTGGCACTCAGGAATCCAACAATTTATCTGGGAGTATGCTGCTATCTCGGAAAGAAATTTGTTTTGAATTGAGGAATCTGGCCTTACTGTCTCTGGATCTGATGGGATAACGGATAATTTCTTTATGGCAAAAAACTAATAACAAAGAAAAGATTAAAAAAATATGTCAAAGGAATGATTGAGTTATAAAGAGAAGTTCCTGGATCTCTTCGTCTTTCACACTCACCACCAGAACAGAGCCAGAGATTAGATTATAGACCCAGACAGAACAATAAGAAAATGGTATGTATGAGAAAGATCGCAAGATAAAAGTTGTAGGTGACAGAATGATATGATCCAGTATTCCCCTTGAGAAACGCGTCGGAAAGGAAGTAAAGTGAGTATATAGGACCAGAGAAACAAAATGGACAGAGATGATAGGAAACAAAGAACAGAAAGAGAAGAGGAATGAGGGTGTTCAAGCAGTTAATCATACCAAACTGAATACTGGAGGAGGTTAAGGTACTTTGGTAGGCGGAGTGGCAGTTGAAGTTGAGAGAGTTTGTCAGCCGGGGTAATGAGTTTGAATGTGAGGTCGAGAGAGGTAATGAGAAGGGACGGCGAGAAGAGAAGCGTAGAGTCGGGAGAGAGAGATGGAGGATGAGTACGATGGGTCATTTGAGGAAGGAAGAGTGAGATGATGATGATGGTGGCAAGAGATTCCTGTGACAGTTTGTCGCGGGGAGGCATGTTGCGTGAAGCTCCGTGACTACGACAGGTACACAGATGAAAACTCAACACCCCCCGGAGTTTGGTGGGATTAACTGAAACAGGTCTTCAGGAGTAGATCCAGGGATTTTCGATCGCTTGCTTTGGACAAACAGTCCGCAGACATTTTGGTCGAGGGAACGAGTACGACTTTGATCTCCTGGTTCTTCAGGCTCTCACGTAGGACTTTTGCTTTGATGTCAAGATGTTTAGTCTTGGAGTGTGAACCAAAGTTTTTTAGCTTGTCAAGAAGACCGGAATTGTCTATGTTAAAAATAGAGGGATAGAGCTCAAAATTCCACAGTTCGCTGATAAGATGCTTCATCCAGAGATTTTCCTGATATGCATCCGCAAGAGCATTCATTTCAGATTCTGTGGAGTAAAGAGCAATGTTACGTTGCTGACCACTATTCCAGGAAAGAGGACACGACTTCCAGAGACACAGATAACCGGTTTGAGACTTCCTAGAATTGTGGTCGTCTCCCCAGGTGGCGTCGGAGTAGTAAATGATTTCTTTATGGTCGTCTTTGGAGGGTGATAACTTAAGGTTGAGGTGGGAGGTACCATTGAGGTATTTGAAGCAATGAAGGACCTCTTTCCATTGTTGTATGCCCGGGTTGTTATTGAATCAAGAAAGGATAGAAACAGCAGGTGCCAGGTCAGGTCGTGTTCGACAGGCTAGGAAGTTGAGTATGCCAGTAAAGCGCCTGTAATTGACTCCTAGTCTCTTGAACTCGTCTATTTCGTCGGAATTGGGGTTCACGAGACAGATACCAGGTGTTAGGGGAGTTAACACGGATCTCGAGTTGTTGAGGTTCAGCTCCTTGAGTGTTTTATCCACAAGTTTATTTTGGTTAAGTTTGATGGAGACGTCGTCGATAATTATGTCCATCCCAAGAATAGTATCTGGATAGTGGGCGGTAGAATTGGGAAAGCGATTCAGAAAATTTTTTTTGAATAAATCCACGTCTCCGACTACAATCAAGTCATCGACATGGAAGAAGAAAAAGGTTTGTGACTCTTTATTCATGAATAAACACGGATCGGAGTCGGAAGGACTGAATTGGATTTCTTTGAGCCATTTAGTAAGTGTTTCGTACCAGTTGATAGGGGATTGTCTCAGACCGTATAGGGATTTTTTAAGTTTTAGGAAGGCGGATTTTCTTGAGGAGTGTCTAGGAGTTTTTATATAGATATTTTCTTTCAACGGTGCATGTAGAAAAGCACCCTTCACATCAAATTGTCTGATTTTTAGGGATTTATCAGCGCACAGGGTCAGAAGAGCTAAGAGGGAAGAAAATCTTCTGGTGGGGGCATAGGTTTCGAAGAAGTCGACGCCATACTTCTGTTGAAAGCCTTGAATGCATAGTCTAGCCTTCTTTCTTTCGGGAGAACTAGAGGTGGCAGGTTTTGTTTTTAGCACGAGCACGGTGTTCAGGTAATTATCGGGAGTGAATGAGCAGTCCTCCCACACATCTTGGTTTTCGATGTTATCGAATTCTTCTCTTATGGCGTCGGAGAAGGTATTATCATCCAGAGTGAGGTAAGAATATTTAATAGGTTTGATATTGGAGGATCTTGGTCGGAGGGAGTATGTGTTGGAGGAGGATTTGACGATTGGAGGCTTGTTGTCTTGATCTTCATCTTGTTCATCTGGTTCGTCATTAACATTGTTAGAAGACAGAGCGTCAGAACAAGAGTGGAAGTCAGGATCTATTGATTCCTCCAATTTGTCCGATATCTCTTCCTCGGGAACATTTTCTGTAGTTTTTGGAAGGTCAGGATGGGTGTTAGGGGGAGAAAATTCTTCAAAATCGTCGTAGATCGATGGGGGTTCAGGATTTTTGTTTTTTGGGTTGTAATCAAGGAATGTGATGTGTCTCGAGTCAATGATCCTACCGCTTTCCAAGAGGATTCTGTAGGATTGCAGTTCTTCATTGTATCCAATTAGGGTTCCCGGAATACCTTTTGGAGCCAGTTTAGAGCGCGGCATTCCAGGAGGGGCTAAGACGATCAGATTTATACCGATGGGCTTAAAAAAATTTAAGGGTAACTCTTTATTTTTGAAAATTTTATACGGAGAAGGATTGCTTTTGTGAGACGGTATCTGGTTGAGTGCAAGGGTGACGGACTTTATCACCTCATGCCACAGGTGTTTATTGATACCAGAGTCCTCCAGAGTGCTTCTAAGGGACTCAATGATGGTGCGATTGAACCGTTTGGCGAGACCGTTTTGTTCGGGCGTATAGGGGTCGGAATGTCTTAACGATATGAGATTCTTTTCACAGAATTCTTTCATATTCTGATTCACGAACTCAGTGCCTCTGTCGGAGTGGATGACTTGAGGGAAATAACCGAATCGCTTAGCCTCCATACTGATGATGTGAATAAAAGTATGAGGTATGTTGCTTTTATGTTTAACAGGTATGGCCGAGCAGAATCGGGAGCAACTGTCAACCACTGTAAGGAAGTATCTGTGGCCGGCCACGGAGCTGATTATAGGACCAACAGAGTCCAGGTGGATTTCTTGGAAGGGTCTTTCGGCTTTCGTATGGGAATGTTTGAAGCTTGCTCGAGTAATTTTGCTGACCGCGCAGGATTTACAAGGTGAATCAGATTTCACCGGTAGATTCAGTTTGTTGCGCAATTGGCTATAGCTCACGTGTCCTAACGATTTGTGAAGGAATTCCGAGTAAGATAATAAAGAAAATTTTTCCATTTCAAAGGCATTTACAATGGGCAGGTTGTTTTGGTAAAAGCCAGTATACAAGATTTCTTCGTTGTCACTTATTTGGAAGTCATTCTTGTTAAAGTTAATGGACAGGCCATCTAACATCAGACATCTGGCGGAAAGTAGATTTACGGAGAGATCAGGCACGAATAGGGCATTGGTAAGAGTTAGCTTTCCATTTCTCAGCTTGATTACGGCCGTTCCGATTCCTTCTATCTTCAGTCTTTCATCTTTTGAGCCCGTTCTAATACTCCCTATTTCTTCAGTGGTAAGTGAGGTGAAATGCGAAGGGTCGGATATCATGTGGGCAGAAGAACCAGTGTCTAAGACGAAAACAATGGCGGGGCAGACAGAGGCTTGATGATAGAAACAACTAACGGTTGTCGACATGCCATTACGTTTTTTGTGGTATTCTTCACGCAGTTCAGGGTGAAGTGCCCAACAGTTGGACGGTGAATGGAAAGAGTTGGGATTGTGCTTGCCGTTTGTGCATCTGGGAATGGCGTTACTGTCCTGATTTCTCCCGGTGGTGACAAGCGCGGACGGAAGGGAGTTGTATTCCTCAAACTTAGGTTTCTGATTATTGAGGTGTATTCTGACATGATCGAGGACTCTCTCGGGGTTGATGGAATCTTTATTATGAGTGATTTGATCTTTAATGGTACTCATATTGGGAGGAAGTTTATGGAGAAGCATATATGCCAAAATGTCTTGAGGAATATCTATCCCGACTTCGTGTAGTCTCCTTATGGCAATTTTGGTGGCAGTAATAAATCCAGGTCCGTCCTTGGGGTTGAAAGAGAGATTTTGGAGGTTGTCAAACACGCGAGATCTGTTGGAGGCTTCGGAGGATGCAAAAAAGTTGAGGATAGCTTTCCAGATGCTTTTCGCGTCTTTCTCATTTTCTATAGTAATAATATTGGCATGTACTGAGGCGTCTAGTTTAGAGGTGATAATGGATCAAAGGTAGATATTGTTCATTTCGGACAAGGCTCCATTCTCCGAGATGAATTCGTTTCTGAGTCCTTGGATGTCTAGCATATTTTCTATTCTTGTTCTCCATAGTGAGAAATTGTCGTGGGTCAACAGAGGAATTGATTCAATAGCTGTTTTTAAAATGGTTTGTTGTAATTGGTCTGTCATGGTGTGTGGATCGGGTGATGAGTTATCCGGATTTGACTGTTAATTGTGATGGGATAACGGATAATTTCTTTATGGCAAAAAACTAATAACAAAGAAAAGATTAAAAAAATATGTCAAAGGAATGATTGAGTTATAAAGAGAAGTTCCTGGATCTCTTCGTCTTTCACACTCACCACCAGAACAGAGCCAGAGATTAGATTATAGACCCAGACAGAACAATAAGAAAATGGTATGTATGAGAAAGATCACAAGATAAAAGTCGTAGGTGACAGAATGATATGATCCAGTATTCCCCTTGAGAAACGCGTCGGAAAGGAAGTAAAGTGAGTATATAGGACCAGAGAAACAAAATGGACAGAGATGATAGGAAACAAAGAACAGAAAGAGAAGAGGAATGAGGGTGTTCAAGCAGTTAATCATACCAAACTGAATACTGGAGGAGGTTAAGGTACTTTGGTAGGCGGAGTGGCAGTTGAAGTTGAGAGAGTTTGTCGGCCGGGGTAATGAGTTTGAATGTGAGGTCGAGAGAGGTAATGAGAAGGGACGGCGAGAAGAGAAGCGTAGAGTCGGGAGAGAGAGATGGAGGAGGAGTACGATGGGTCATTTGAGGAAGGAAGAGTGAGATGATGATGATGGTGGCAAGAGATTCCTGTGACAGTTTGTCGCGGGGAGGCATGTTGCGTGAAGCTCCGTGACTACAACAGGTACACAGATGAAAACTCAACAGGATCAAAACTTGCTGCCTGTGTCCCTGCCTTGGAAATTGTTGTTCATATAGCCTGCAAGGAAGGAAGAAGGATGGCACCCTCTAAAGTCAACAAAATCATCTCCTGGCCTACCCCAATAAATCCAACGGAAGTTAGAGGTTTCCTAGGTGTTGAAACTTATGTCAGGATCTTCATTCTGTCACTATCCAAAATCTGTGTTCCCTTGCCTCACTTAACCAGGAAGGATGCTGAATGGCTTTGGACCCAAGCTTGCAAACAATCATTCCTGATACTCAAAACAATTGTTTGGAAATACATTGTTTTGAAAAAGATCACTGATGGACCTGGAGCTGGCAAGATCAAGCTGGAAGTGGACTCTAGTTATCAATCTGTTGGGGCTGTCCTTACTCAGGAAGATAAAAATGGTTTGGATTATCCTGCTCTGTATGAATCTCTTCTTTTCTCAGATGTGGAATCCAGGTACTCCCAGCCAAAACTGGAACTTTGCGGTGTGGCCCGAATGTTGAAGAAGCTCCAGACTGTCCTTTGGGGTCAACACTTTGAGTTACAAGTCAATGCACAATCCATTATTGTAATGATCAATGCCCCCAGCCTTCCAAATGCTCCAATGACTTGTTGGGTGGCTTTCATTCAGTTGTTCTCTTTTGATATTGTTCACAGGCCTGGAAAATCATTCACCATGACTGATGGTTTATCTTGACGCCCTCTTGGAGATGATGAATCAGATGTTGGAATGGATTTTTATGAGGAAGAATCCTTGGTCCTCCCTGTTTTTGCTTTCTCCTCCCAAGATTTCTCTGGTTTCCAGCAAGGTTTCTGGCTTAAGTTAGAGCAGTACCTTTCAAATCTCCAAAGACCCCCTGATCTCTCTGCCAAAGAGTTTTGGTCCTTTAAAAGGAAGTCCTCTAGTTTCTTTGTACAAGGTTCTACGCTTATGAAAAGAGGAACTCCTGGTGCACTTGTTGTGGTCACTATCCCTTCTAAGCCAGATTTGATCCTGGAAAGTCTCCATGAAGGCCTTGGTCATTGTGGGGAAACCAAAACTTATTGACAAATATCCAAACAATTTTGGTGGCCATCTCTGAAGAAATTCCTCTCTCAATGGTGCAGGAGTTGTGAAGTGTGCCAGAAACATGATCTTAGGCGCCCGTCCAAAATTTGTTACCCCACTGGAGAGTCCACTGTCTTTGGGAGGATTGCTATGGATGTGGTTCACATTAAGTGTTGAATGTTGAATGGTGAAAGGGGTCATAATGCCAAATGTGCCTTCACCTTTCTTTCCATCTTGTCTCATCCTCTCATTCCGTCTCATGTTGTCTCAAGTTATGTTTTCTTCACCTCTTGTCTCCAACCGTGTGAGTTGTAGTGCTTCTTCTCAGTTACTTGAGCCCAGGGCGCTTCCCAATGCCAATGGGCGCGCACCTGAGTGATCCTTTTGTACCTTCACCGGCTCAGAACCAGGATTCTCTTCCCTTGTGCAGTTTGAAAACCATACCATCTACTTCCTGAGTTCTGGGCTGGGTAAGCATTTTTACCAATTGTTTTCCATATTTTTCTCTCAGTTCTACTGATCATCTCTGGCTCCTATCCTCCTCAAATATTCACCAGCTACTGTGCTGGGTGTGGTGTTGCTCTACTATCTAGTGGCTTCGAGCCTTTTCTATTCAGCTTAATTGCAACAGATTTACATTCCCAATTGCATGACTCCGATTTGACTAGAAAAGGCTCCTAGCCATGACTGACCAGGAAGATAACCCCAAACTGAACATCCCTCTCCTCACCAAATCCAACTTCCCCAACTGGTTCATACACTTAAGAAGCTATCTCAGAAGAAAGGGACTTCTCAAGCTCATTGAGGGTTACAACCCCACAGATGCGACCACCCCCACGCAAAAGAGAAAGATCTACAAGGCCTGCAACATTATCATTCAGCACCTGGGTGACATTGCGTTCGACGCCGTGGTAAACAGTTAAAACAAATCTAATCCCCAAGCCATCCTGGAAGCCATTCACAACAGATAGGCCTCTCAATCTTCCAACAACCGCAGCCGTCTATGGCTGAATTTCATACGCTACCAATACAAAGGGGATCTCTCTCAATACATCAATGATTTCCGTAAGTTAATGAACAAGCTCTCTGTGGTCAAACTCGACATTCCTCAAGACATCCTCAGCTACACTATCCTGGCCAAACTGCCAACCACTTTCCACCACATAGTCAATACTCTACTTCTGAATGACAGAATGCTGACCAACCCAACAGCTGTGCTTAACAGACTCAGGGAGGTTCTTCACCTGGAAATCTCTCAAAAGGAAGAGACACCTGAACCAAAAAAAGACACCACCTCTACTGCTCTGCACAAAACTGCTCCGCAAAAGAAATCAAAAACTAAACATCCTTGCTCCAAGGGTAGGCAAAACCCACTCGCAAATCACCCGGAAGACCAATGCTGGTTCCTCCACCCAGAATTGCGCCCCAATCACTCCTCCTCTAGAGCTCTCTCTCATCTCCACTCGGCAACTGCTTCAACTGAAGCAACTAACTCGACCAACCCTGACTCACCTCAAGCATTCCTGAATGCTCAGCTATACTTCAAGGTCACCAAGACTCAAGCGCCGCCTCTCCCTGTGATTGACTTGGGAGCCACGCATCACATTGTCAACTCTCCCTGCCTCCTCTGGGAATCAACACCAATAAGTCTGAAAGTGGGCACGGGGGCAGAAGGCACTGCACTGCTGGCCACAGCCATAGGCAAGGCCATGCTCTGCAATCACCTGGGAAAAGAAATCCATCTGGACAGCGTACTCCTGGTCCCTTCTCTGAATCGCTGTCTGGTCTCTCTTCCTCGAATAGCTTCAAAATAAGCCATCATCAAACAAGTTGGCCATTCTGGATAAGACATCACCCTGGATCACTTCTCATTTGTGGGCACTGCCAGAAATTGCTTGGTTGAACTATGTGGCACCAAGTTCAAAAGCCCCGTTAAGAGCTTGGTATTCCTTAAAGAATCCCAAGCCGTTCCTTGGCACCTCTGACTAGGACATCCTCACAACGCCGCTCTCAAAACTCTCTTTCATGAGAGCTCCTCTCATCCAAACTGCAACATCTGCAAGAGCTGCAAGATGACCACTACCCCATTCAAGGGGCACTTCAAACCAGCCACCCGCTGTCTGGAAACAATCCACCTCAATCTTGTAGTTCCCTTTGCGTTTCTTTCAAATGGCAGATGCAAGTATTTCCTCACCGTTGTCAACCAATTCTTGGGCTTCAAGTCGGTTTCCTTCCTTTGCTCCAAAGATCAAGCTCCCGCGGCCATAAAGGACTTCATTAATCAATCAGAACGGCAACTCAGTGTCAAGTTTGCTACGGTTGTGTCGGAAAATGGGGGAGAATTTGTAAATGAGGAGCTTGGTGGGTACTTTAAGCTTCATGGCATCAATCATTACCTGTCTCCAGCACACACCCCTGAGCAAAACGGCCTTGCTGAAAGAACAAGTTGCTCCATTCTAGATAAAGCCCAATGCTTACTGGTGCAAAGCGGCCTTCCTCCCACCTACTGGGCGGAAGCAGTCAAGACTGCAACTGACCTCCTCAATGCGCTCCCTGTCTTATCCAAGGGCCAAGGAATTCCCTACAAGATTTGGTTTCAGCGGCCATTCAACCACCACTTCCTCAGACCGTTTGGATGCACCACCTATTTGCTTATTCCCAGGACCAGGCACAGTTTCAAACTGTCTGCTAATGGAGAAAAGGGTACGCTCCTTGGGTACGTGAATGATTTCTCATCCTATAAGATTCTCAATTATTGCACCAAGCGGGTGCACTCAAGCGCCAATGTCACCTTCCTCAAGGACAACTTTGAGCGCTGCAAAGTTGGAGCCTTTGAGGGCCCATTTCTTTTCCCTAATCCTCTACCGGTCACTACAGGAAAAGTCCTCCCTGACATTCCTTCTGAAACAACCTCAATCCCCGGTGAGGGCCTTCCAAACGCTGAGAAAATTCCTGTTCCCAACCACAGCATAGTCTCCAATTGCAACATTCTCACGCACTCTTGACAGGAACCAAGGACCACAGAAGCTCAACTGAATCTCATGGAAGCTGGCCCCCAGGATCCCAAGTCTCTAGATGAAGCCTTGCGCAGCCCTCACAGGCTGGAATGGATTGTTGCTATGGACAGGGAACTTCAAAATCTATTGGCATAAGAGGTGTGGGAGGAGTGTGAGAAGAACAAAACTTTGAACCAACTGAAGTGCATCTGGGTTTTCCAAATGAAAAGGGACAAGGACAACCGCATCATTGAGTTCAAGGCCCGGCTTTGTGTGCAAGGTTTTCACCAAAGGTTTGGCATTGACTACACCGATGTTTTTGCGCCCATGGGCAATAGGTTGTCACTCCAACTTCTCATCTCACATGCCATCCAGCAAGGTTACAAATTCCACCAAATTGATGTGAATTTGGCTTTTCTTAATGCTCCCTTAAGGGAGACCATTCATGTCCTGGCCCTGGAAAATGTCCCAGTGGCTCCGGGTAAGTCTCTCAAGCTCAAAAAGGCTTTGTACAGTCTGAAGCAAGCACCTCAAATGTGGTACAACACCCTGAGTAGTTGTCTCTCCCAGGAGGGATTTTTTTGCAGTGAGGCGGATCCCTGCGTGTTCTGGAAGGGCAACTGTCAGCCTGCTACTTAGCACAGAGCAACCTGACAAAGCAACAACAATAATAATATTAACAAAAATAAAAAGAACAACAAAATAAATAAATAAAATTATTATAAAATGAAGGAGTAGGAAATCCATGAATATTATTGCAGAAATGGATTCCCCACCCAAAATAAGGTAGGGTCACTCACTGACCCCACCCTTGAATTCTTACTCCTTATATTTTTTAATTAATTTAAAAGAAAATGGTAAATGACCACGGCACCAATATGGCACCTTTTGGCCATTTTAATATTTCACATGATATATCATGTATAGGTTCCACACCTAAATTTCAGTCAAAATTCAGGTGTTGTGTGTAGTTTAGGAGTTACACAGGGAATTGTGTTTTGTCACAATTCCCGCACGCAGCCCCGCGTCCCTACAGCGCTGAACTCCCGCGCACCCAAACTCCCGTGCGCAGTTGATCCCTCCCGCGCACAGGTAATCCCGTGACCTAGTCACGCGCGCAGCAGATCAGTCCCCGCGCGCATCTGAATGGACTGATCCCCGCGCCTAGCCTGCTGTGATCAGTCTGACAGCCAGGAACCGCTCAGAGGAGCTACAACCTAGTAGGATCTACTCTACACATGTAAAGCTACCACACAAGCGTAGATCATAGTTTGAAAACCTTAAAATTCAATTAAAATTAGTTATTAACTAATTTTTAGTATTTTTTATTAATTAAATAAAGATCCAGACTCACCACGTCATGAGCTGATCAGAACCTTCAAAGACCACAAAACTACACAAGGAGTGGTTGTAAAAATTATTAGAAATTACATACAGGATCAGCAGATAATGATAAGTCAATAAAGATCCACGTCTGCTCACTTTGGACCAGTACTTACAGTACAAATTGAGGATCAGTGCAGGATCAGCAAAATGATTAATCTGTTGATTAACAGATCCTGCAGCTAAAAAGGAGCTGTTCCTTGACAGATCTAAGGCCAGCAGGCTAACAGCACCTTGAGGACGTGCCAATCTTGCCCTGACTGCCCCCCTAGCCTCAGCCCATGGCTAATACCCCTTCTAGAGGCCCTCAAGCACCAAAAAAAGAATATTTAAACAGGCTCTTTTTGCCCTTTTGTTCCGGAGGATCAATCAGTTATCAGAGATATTATTATTATCAATCAGACATTTTGTCATTGTTAGTCAAGTGCTTATCAAGAAGAAAGAAAGTGATTTATGATCTATTCTGAAGTATTATTATTATTTTCTAAATAACTATCAAGAACCAGAAGTTTGAACCAGCCACCAACCCCATCTGTTCTGAAGCTTCTTACCTGAATCTTTGCAGGATTTCTGTGGATTAATTCCCAAGTAAGTGTTTCCCTTCCTGCTCTGGGTTTGTGTGCTGTTTTGCCCGCCAAAATTAGTGGATAAGGCCTTAGAAGGCACCCATCTTAATTCCAAGGTTATAAACTGCCTAAGGAGGCCCCTTGAGGAGAGGTTGCCAAGTCTGTAAAGACCCCCAGTAGTATATTACTATGGCCCCTCTTTTTATATTATATTTAAAATATTTATAACCAAACCAATTAAACCTTGCACTTGCTCTTACCATATTGTTATTGGAGATGTAAATTGTTTATTCTTTGGAATATTATTGCTCCAAATTCTTTTATCACTCTTTGTAGCTAAAGGACTGCAAGGTTCCTGGTATCAGAGAGCTGACAGCAACACTTATCTTTACATGCACGTCAACAAAATTGCCATTTTCAGCCCGGAACCGCAGTCCTTCATTGACTCCATCTGATTTCACTTCAAAATGAAGGATCTGGGCAAAGAATCCCTCCTTCTAGGGATGAATGTCACTCAGCGTCAGCACCTAATCCATCTGAGTCAAGCAACCTACATATCCTCTTTAGTGAATCAATACCAACTTCCGCAACACAAACAGTGCTCAAAGGCCTTCAAGCCCTTTGGGAAATTGTTTCCGGCGTCCGAAGAGGAGCATTGGCTCTTTGTCAAAAGTGGTCTCAACTATAGAAAACTGGTTGGTGAGCTCACCTACATAAGCTGCAATACTCGGCCCAGCATTACTTTTGTCACCAACTATCTTGCCCAATTCTTCAATGCACCCAGCAAAACCCACTGGGATGCTGGAATTCTCGCTCTCAGCTATTTGCAATCAACACCAGATGTGGGCCTCACATTCTCAAGAAAGCCGTGCCAGACCGGACTCAGCTCATACGTGGACGCTGACTGGGCCACGTGCCAAACCACTAGAAGTTCAATCAGTGGCTTTATTGTCCTGTGGAACGACAACGTGATCAGCTGGAAATTGTGGAAGCAACCAACCGTTACGCTGTCCACCACCAAGGCCAAATACAAGGCCGTGGCGGAAGCTGTGAAAGAGATCCTCTGGTTCAAATCACTAACAGAGGAAGTGCTTGAGTCCCCCATCAAGTTGCCCATCATTGTCCACAAAGACAACAATGGTTGTGTCAAACTCGCAACAAACTCCGCTAATCACGCCAGCTTTTGAACAAAACACATGGAACTAAGGTTCCATTTCCTCAGGGAAGAAGTTTAAAAGGGCACTATTGCAATCAAAAAAGTTGAATCCAAGGGGAATCCCGCGGACTTTCTCACAAATGCCAGAAGTTTGAAGGCAGGTAGGGTGTTGAATTTTGAATGGTGAAAAGGGCCATAATGCCAAATGTGCCTTCACTTTTCTTTCCATCTCATCTCATCCTCTCATTCCGTCTCATTTTGTCTCAAGTTATGTTTTCTTCACCTCTTGTCTCCAACCGTGTGAGTTGTAGTGCGCCTTCTCAGGTACTTGAGCCCAGGGCGCTTCCCAATGCCAATGGGCCCCCACCTGTGTCGGGCACGCACCTGAGTGATCCTTTTGTAACTTCACCGGCTCAGAACCAGGATTCTCTTCCCTTGTGCAGTTTGACGAACGTACCATCTACTTCCTGAGTTCTGGGCTGGGTAAGCAGTTTTCCCAATTGTTTTCCATATTTTTCTCTCAGTTCTACTGATCATCTCCGGCTCCTATTCTCCTCAAATTTTCACCAGTTACTGTGCTGGGTGTGGTGTTGCTCTACTATCTAGTGGCTTTGAGCCTTTTCTATTCAGCTTAATTGCAACATTAAGGCTGGTGGAGCTAACTACCTCATTGTGGCTAGAGATGATTTTTCTGGATGGGTTGAAGCAAATTTTCTTAAGAACCTCAGCTCTGAATCAGTGGCAGCTTTCCTTTATGAGACTTGGACAATGTTTTATGGCTTGGCACAATCTCATTTGACTGATGGCTGCTCCAAGTTTGGTGGTAAACTGGCTGATATGATCCAATCACTTCCTGGTCAACATAGGGTGACCACTCCTTATTATCCTGAAGGCCAAGTCATGGTGGAAAGAGGCCATGATCCTTTGAAGGCTGCTCTTGTCAAACTGGCTGGTGAAAGTGGCAAGAATTGTTGAAAATTCCTCCCCCTGGTCCTCTTCTCTGGTCAAATTTCAACTAAACAAACCACTGGCTACTCACCTTACAAAATCATTTTTTGTCAAAGGGCTGTCCTTCCTCTGGATCTGGAAATGGAATCTTTCTTAGGTATTTCTTGGGAAAAGGTTTCTTCCACCACTGATCTATGAGTTGCTAGATCCAAGCAGCTGGAAAGGAGTGAAGATTTCCGTGGTGAAGCTTATCAGAAGATGATGGAGTCTAGGGAAAAATCAGTTCAGTATTGGGAAGACAAGCATTCAGAGCAAATCAGGGATCCCTTGAACCCTGGGGATCTAGTCTTAGATTATAATTGTTCCTTGGAAACTCAGTGGGGAAAGCTTTTCTCTAACCGCTGGAATGGTCCTTACCAAGTGGTCTGTGAAGTTAGAGGTGGATCATATGTTTTGGAGGAACTTGATGGTACTCAGATGGCCAGAAGGTTCTCTGCTGATCAGTTCAAGAAATTTCATTCTTGTGGAGGCAACTTGTTCCAAAAGTAAGTCCTCCCAATTGTGCACCACCAGGGTCATCTGCTGCGTTTGTTGGCCACTGGTTCCGGATTGATTGGTAGGCACTGGTCATCTGCACTCGTCTTCACTTATTTAATCACATCCATAAATACATGCTGTGTGTATGTATGTACAGCCACCCTTGATCATGCCAAGCCCATCCCAACACCAGGCTTGTAGACAATTGATCCTTCTTTGCTGGTCATCATCCTTACAATGGACCTTTGCACAGCTCCTGCAATTCACCCTGCCAGCTGACCCATCACCACCTGATCACCTGCACGAGATGGGTCATGGGAACAATCAATCCCATGACCAACCTTGCACCAACCTAACAGCAAGGTTGATGCCAACTTGCAACAACCGTCATTGCCTGGCTCAACCCCATGACCAGCCCCCTTGATCCATCTCCAACGGCTGCAAACTCATATTGTTGTTTGCAACCTTTGGAACCCTTCTCGTTTGCCTGTTGACGCTCGCGTGCGACAGACATGTTTGCGCGTGTGACCAAGAATCCTACAACAATCCACCTTGACCCTCCTTCAACCAACCATGGCCGCAGCCAGCCAAACTTGCCATCCACTGCCACCTTTGTCCTGGACAGGGGCAGGTCTCCTCCTTTTAATTACTTGCTCTTTTTTGTTTTTTTATTCCTCTCTTCCCATGTCAAGAGGTTCCTGTTGCCAATCTTCTTCATCAACTAAAAAAAAAAAAAAAAAAAAAAAAAAAAAAAAAAAAAAAAAAAAAATTCCGCTCTATTTGTAAATCTCTCTTGTAAATAGTTTACAGGGACCCATTGCTCATAAAAGGAGGGGCTCTCCCCAGCCTTTTGAGAAAAATCATCCATGGGAGTGTGTGCTTATGTCCCCCCATTATTGTGAAATTAAGATCCTGATCCTTATCCTGGGTATATCTCTGATTGCCCCCTGATCCATTTTTGACCCTTAGTCTTTGCCCCTCTGTGGCCTGATCCTTATCACCAACCAATAGCCTTGCTGGTTGAAGAAAATTCTGTCTGTTGGAATTTTTGAGTGTGTTATACCACTCCTTGATCCCTTTCTCTGACCATACTGGTCCTGATCCCTGATCATCTTTCTGGAGCCAATCACGATTGATTGAAGAGGTCTTATTAAGCTTAAGAACTGTAGTGTTATACCTCCCTTTATTTTCTTTGGAGTTGCAGCCTTCCAGCCTACTCTTGAGTCCTTTGAGAAGTTTTGAGGTTATCCTTGCTTCAAATCAGTTACTTTTTGCTTTTAGAGCTTCTTAAACATTGTGCTTTGTCTTGTACAGCCACCCTCAGTTATCTGGTACCCTTCAAGCGCTTGATTGCGGAGAGTTGGGCGGGTTCATTGAGAACCTGGAGGTTGGTTGGGTTTGAGTTGATCATCCCCAATCTTCTGCTGACGAACAGAGTTATTAGCTTGTGGGCGTTGTTTACATACAACAGCTTTTGTTCCTTGAACTCTAAGCAGACTTTAACTTCTTTTGTTCAAGCTTTTCCCTGCATAATCTTGTCTCAGATAGTGCTGTTCCATTGCTACCAAACTATTATCATCTTTATCCTCTACTCCTTGATTCCTCATTCACCAGGTTCTGGACCTTGATCTTGGTTACATCTAAATATTTTTGTAACACTCAGGAGGGCATCCTAAACAGCACCTTTCCCCTCCACAGAACTGCCATGGCCTAGCACTGTTTGGAGTCTTGCACCGGGCCAGGATCAAACCAGAAAACTTGGGATTTACAGTCCCAAACTTGAAGAATCAACTCCAAAATCCAATATAATCCTTTTTTCTTTTTTTCTTTTTTCTGCTATCATCCAGATCTGATTCTTGGAGGAAACTTGTTCCAGAATTAAGTCCTCCCAATTGTGCACCATCTGGGAAAGATCCTTGATGTTTTTTTGTGAAACTCTACTCTTGCCACACCGGTGAGCCATGTTGGAATTCTGCTCCTTGGATATCTAAGAAACTCTGATCTTCAAAATGGAATCCAACGGTACCTCCTCCTCCTTGTTTTGGGTCAAGATGGTCAAGATCAAGCCTCAAAACAAGAACTTAGGCTTCAACGGAACAAATTTCAAACAATTCTTGGACTCCTATGAGATAGCTGCTGAAGTGGATGGTGCAAGTGAACATGACATGGCTTATCAGTTACAACTTTTTATCTCCTCTGGTGAAGTTATGGAAGTGATCACATCATTCAATGGATTCAAAAATCATGATTGGAGGCTCTTGAAGGAGGCTATTTTGGCTTATTGAGGAAAAGTAGATGTGGCTAGGTTTACCTTACAGGACTTGGATGCTCTGGTTTCTCAATGGATCTCCAATTGTGGTGTCTCTTCAGCCTCTGATTATCAGTCTTTTAGAAAATCTTGGGATCCCATTCAGTCTTACCTCCTCAGAAACAATTAAATTGACATGGTGGACAAAATTTGAGTTCAGCTTTTCCAGTCTTTTTCTCCAGGAGTGCAGGAAAGGATTAGAGATGAATTATTTAAATCTGGATCTATGATTACTACTAGAGATAATTGGTTGAAGCTCCCTGTTTTTCTGGTCCTAAGGAGTGCAGTGGATAAAGTGATGAAAGGTCAAAAAGCTCTCACTTTTCAACAAACTAGAGTCACTGAACCATTACATGCTCCTTCCTTTAAAGAGTCCAATGTGATAATGAACAAGCTGGAAGCAAATTGTAGGCCTAAACCAAATCCCCTGTTCAATAAGGAAACTGCTACCATAGATGAGATCACTAAATTAATTCAGGCCTTTGAAAGAAAAATAAATCAGAAAATTTCTTTTTTAGCTACTCCTAAACCTTTTAAATCTGTTCCAAAAATCACTCTAGTCTGCTATTACTCTCATAGGGAAGGCCATGGTACTGGGATATTTCCCAAACTCCAGAAGGACAACAGGTAAAAATTGGTTGAGCAGAAGGGAAACAATTTCTTTCTTCATAAAACTGCTTTGATCCCTTTCAATTTGTGTTGTCTGATCCGTCATGTGGTGGCCTCTCATCAACCACAAACTCCAAAGAAGGCATCTTTGGTCTCCTTGGATTTTCAATCATCCTGGGGCACTCTACAACCTTGGTATCCTCCAGCTGTCACTTTTTCCAGCTTCTATGGCGCTTATCAGTATTTTCCAGCTAGAAAATGCCATGAGGAACCCAAAAATCACAATTCTCCTCCAGTTCCATCTTCAATCCTTTGAAAACCCGTCAAACATCAATCCTCACCTGAGCCCCCTTCCTCTAATGTGGAAGACATGGAAGTGGAAAAGGAACCACTTATGGAAAGGTTCTAGGACCACTCTGATCCTCCTCCTGTTCAATCTGTCCAAACTCCTCAACCTTCTGATCCTGTTCCAGTACCTGCTCAACCTGATCATCCTCACTCCACCCAGCCCAAATTTTGATTCAAGAGGGGCATTTCCAAGGATCACCCCAATGCTGTGGAAGGAGTATTAAGGAAAATCTCTGATCTGAGAATTCCTGATCTGTCTTTGGCTGAACAACTGTCAATCTCTCCATCTGTGGAGGAAGGGATGAAGAAATGGGTTTCTTGTTGACGTGAGGAGATTGGTCTGGACAAATTGAAAGTTTCTTCTGGTACTTTGATGGAGGACTCTGGTGGAACAGATCCCTCTCCAGATGCCAAATTTTATTCCTGTCCTCTTGGTTTCTTCTCCTGCTATCTTGGTGACTCTGCTAAAACAGTTTCTCTTCTGGTGGATTCTAGTTCCCAGCTCAATTTAATTTCAGATGCTATGGCCTTCAAAATCAAACTCAGTCCAAGGGTCAGCATGAACTCTGCTGTATATGGTATAGGGAATCAGTCATGCAAATTAGTTGGTATTGCTGAGGATTTCCTGGTTTGAATTGGACAAAAAATTTTTGGCACCTGTCATTTCCGGATTACTCATTTGGATGGACCTATGATCTTGGGAAGGCTTTTCTTAATAGATTTTGGTGCAACCCTAATTTTTTCTGATAAAGTTGGGGAGAGAATTCTTCTCCCTGATGCTGATTTCAATAAGATTGAAGTCCCCATTTGCTCCTTGGATTCTGGTCTTTGGAAACAAGATTTTCCTGGTCATCCTCCTAAATTGGTTCTGAGAGGGAAGCAGAAGGACACCTCTTCTTCCTCTCATTCTCATTTTTTATGGTATTAGTTGGTCCTACTAATAGTTTTAGTTCTTCCCAGCCTCAAACTTCAACTAAAGGATCAACTTCTGTCTCAGAGGCATATATTTCTTTTTCCTCATCATTTCCTTCTCATCCAAATAAGATTAAAAATCAAAAACATGAAAAATCCGAAAATCCTAAAAATACTTCTTCTCTCTCTGGATCTGTTGTCTCCTCTTTTCCTTGTTATCTTCAGCCTGATCATTTTTCTCCTATTCTGGTTTCAAATCTCTGCAATGAGTAAAAAATAGATCCCTATCTTGATCCTCTTCTTGGTGGTTTTGGTATGAAGGAGTATGGCCTTAGGTGGAGGCAATTTGGGATAGAAGTAAGTCCTCCCAATTGTGCACCATGAGGGGCTCCTACTACTGTCATTTTTAAAAACCTACCCTGTGCCACACATGTGAGCAATGTGTCACATTTTGGATACTCTTTTATGGAAAAGGCAACTTTTGAGGACATTGCAGAAAATCAAACTTGGAAGATGTTGGAACTTGATCTCAGCTTTTGTAGTCAGGGCTTGCTGGTCAATGCTTGGAGGAAGCAAGGATTTCTCTCTTTTGCCACTAAGTACAAGCCAGTTGCAAAAAATGTTCAACAATTCAACCAACCAATGCCTCTCAACCTCAATCCTCCCCTTATGCATCCTCCTCTATCTTGTGATTCTTACTGTGGTTTATCTTTATCTCTCAATAGTCCCTTTGTTCCTTGTGGCTGTGTTCCTGAAGAAAGTCTGAAGGTGGTCAACTTTGGTCCAGATGTATGGCTTCTTCCTGATGAGTTAAATTTGATACAAAATGTTTTAGCTCTTAGAGAAAAATCTATTGCTTTCTGTGAAGAAGAGAGAGGTCTCTTGAAAGAATCCTATTTCCTACCTTATATCATTCCATTAGTAGAAAATGATCTGTGGCAAAAGAAAAAGATCCCTATCCCTGCTTCTAAGGTCAAAAAATTCATCAAGTTGGTCTGGAAACAAGTCCGTACCGGTTTTTACAAGCAGTCAACTTCCAGCTATTCCATTCCTGTCTTCTGTGTCCTCAAAAGTAATGGTAAACTTAGAATATTTCATGATCTCCAGCCTCTAAATAAGGTTACTATTAAAGACTCTGGGATTCCCCCTGCTACTAAAGAATTTTTCAAATCTTTCTCTGGGAGAGCTTGCTATGGTCTAGGTGATATTATGGGTGGCTATGAAAAACAATGCTTAAATTCAATTTCTTTTCCTCTCACTAATTTCAATACTCCTCTTGGTTGATTACAACTTACTTGTTTTCCCCAAGGTGCCACCAATTTGGTTGCAGTCTATCAGGCTCAGATTTTTTTGGCTCCTGCAGGATGAAATCCCTGATCATTTTGGTATCTTTATTGACAATGGTGGAATTAAAGTTCCAGTTTCTGACTATAAAATTCAGCTCTTACCTTGGCACTCAGGAATCTGTTGATTTATCTGGGAATATGCAACCACTTTGAAAAGGATCTTGCTTCAAATAAAGGAGTCTTGTACCACTGTCTCTGGATCCAAATTGTCTGCTTGTGTCCCAGCTCTGGAAACTGTTGATCATATGTTCTGCAGGAAGGAAGAAAAATGGCCCCATGCAAATTCAACAAAATCCTCTCTTGCCCACTACAATCAATCCCAATGAAGTCAGAGTTTTTTTAGGTTTTGTCATTTATTTTTGGATCTTCATCCCTTCTCTATCCAAAATCTGTTTTCCCTTGCTTTGCTTAACCAGGAAGAAAGCTGAATGGCTTTGGACCCAAGCTTGTGAACAATCATTTCAGAAGCTCAAAATAATTTTTGGGAAAGACATTTTCTTGAAGAAGAGCACTTATGGACCTGGAGCTGGCAAGATCAAGCTGGCTGTCAATTTTATTTATCAATCTTTTGGGGCGGTCCTTACCCAGGAACATGAAAATGGTTTGGATTCTCCTTCTCTTTATGAATCTCTTCTCTTTTCAGATGTAGAATCTAGGTACTCCCAGCCAAAACTGGAACTTTGAGGTGTGGCCCAAATGTTGAAGAAGCTCCAAACTATTCTCTGGGGTCAACACTTTGAGTTACAAGTCAACGCACAATCCATCATCAAAATGATCAATGCCCCCAGCCTTCCAAATGCTCCAATTACTCGTTGGGTGGCTTTTATTCAGTTATTCTCTTTTGATATTTTTCATAGCCCTGGAAAGTCTTTTAACATGCCTGATTTTTTATCTCAACGTCCTCTTGGAGATGAAGAATTGGATGTTGGAGTGGATTTTGACCAGGAGGAACCTTTTATTCAACCTGTCTTCAGCTTTTCCTCTAAAAATTATTCTAGATTCCAGAAAGGTTTCTGTTTTAAACTAAAGCAGTACCTCTCCACTGTCCAACGAACTCCTGATCTCTCAGCTAAATATTTTTGATCCCTTAAAAGAAAGTCCTTCAAATCTTTGTAAAAGCTACTAGGCTTATGAAAAGAGGCAATCCTTGTGCTGTTATTGTTGTCACTATCCCTGAAAAAAAAGTTTCAATCTTGGAAATTCTCCATGAAGGACTTGGTCATTTTGGAGAAACAGAAACTTATTGAAAAATATCCAAACAATTCTGGTGGCCATCTTTGAAGAAATCCGTCTCTCAATGGTTCAAGAGTTGTGTGGTCTTTCAGAAACATGATCTTAGGTGCCCTGCTGAAATTTGCTATCCAAATGGGGAGTCCACTGTCTTTGGAAGGATTGCTATGGATGTGGTTCACATTAAGGCTGGTGAAGCTAAGTACCTCATTGTGGCTAGAGATGATTTTTATGGATGGGTTGAAGCAAAATTCCCTGAGAAACTCAGTTCTGAATCAGTAGCAGATTTTCTCTAAGAGACTTGGACAATGCGCTATGGCTTGGCCCAATTTTATTCAACTGATGGTGGCTCTGAGTTTGGTGGCAAACTGGCCAAAATGATCCAATTTCTTTCTGGTCAACATAGGGTGACCACTCCTTATTATCCTGAAGGAAAAGGCATAGTGGAAAGAGGCCATGCTCCTTTGAAGGCTGCTCTTGTCAAACTGACCAGTGAAAGTAGGAAGAATTGTTGCAAATTTCTTCCTCTGGTCCTTTTCTCTGATCAAATTTCAACTGAACAAACAACTGGCTACTTACCCTACAAAATTATCTTTGGTCAAAGGGCTGTCCTTCCTCTGGATCTGGAAATGGAATCTTTCTTAGTTTTTTCTTGGTAACAGGTTTCTTCTACCAATGATCTATTAGTTGCTCAATCCAAGAAACTGGAGCGGAGTGAGAATGTTTGCAGTGAATCTTATCAGAAGATGATGGAATTCAGAGAAAATTTGGTTCAGTATTGGGAAGATAAAAATTCAAAGCATATCAGGGAACCTTTGAATCCTGGTGATCTTGTTTTAGCTTATAATCAATCCTTTGAAAATCAGTGGGGAAAGCTTTTCTCTAATTGCTTGAATGGTCCTTATTGGGTGTTCTTTCAAGTCAGAGGTGGATCATATGTTTTGGAAGAACTGGATGGTACAAAGATGGCCAGGAGGTTCTCTGCTGATCAAGTCAAGAAATTTCATTGTTGTGGAGGAAACTTAAGTCCTTCCAATGGTGCACCACCAGGGTCATCTGCTGCATCTTTGTTGTAAAAATCTACCATATGCCACATATGTGAGCACCTGGGAGGCCTCCTTCTTTTATCTCCTCCACTTCTAGGACTTTCCTTTGGATTTGTCAAGATATTCTTTTCCAATCACCCTCAAGATCAAATTTCCATTCTTTGGTTCCAATCATCTTTGTTTCCTTTTTATATATATCATAAAAATCAGATGCAGACTTGGGAAAGTCTGTAATTTGGGGAGAGATGTGGTGACCCAATCTGGACACCTTGAGCCAGTGCGGAAAATTTTAGAATTTTTATGATTTTTTTAACTATCTTTCATCATCAATTAAATCAACAAAAACCATTGGAAAACTGCCCTTCTTCCCTCCCTAGCCTTCCAGATCTTCCTTCTCCTAGTTGTCTAGGAAGTTCCCTGGGGTTTTTAGGCCTCTAGGCCGTCTGTTAAATCCTCCCTTGCTTGGCTTCCCTTGCAACTGTTTTGTTTTCCAAGCGCGCAGCCAAAGACCAGCCCAGCTTGGCCTGATATTTGAATCCAGCACCAGAATTTCCGTCAAAACCCATTCAACCAATCCATCCAAGATGATTGGGCGCTAAAATCCAACTTTAACAATTTCTACCATCTCAATTGCCCCAATCCACCAAAGACAACTGGTTGATTTCAACCAATCACCAAAAATGCACAATCCAACCATCCCTCATTGACTGGTTGATTTTGAATGATCATCAAACATCTTCAAACAATCATCTCATTAACCAATCCTGTCATCTCTCACCCTTCCACCTCCAACCTCCCCTTCTCTCACTGCCTCAATGGCAACATCCTTGCAATCTTGCTTGCATCTTCAACAACTAGGAACCTCAATCTCAATTCTCTCTTGCTGGTCATCCCCTTGCGCAAATCCCTCCATTGCAGCCAATCCCTTGAAGAAGATTGTTCTGCCGTTGATCATCTCCCACAATCCTTGATCAACCCATCCAATCCCAATCCCCGTTGATCCACCTCTCAATTCAACCAATTCACCTTGCAATGATTGATCCACCTTGCAACAATTGACCCCCACCAATCCTTTCCAATGACCTCACGCAACCAATGGCGCGGCGGATCCTCCTATACTCTCAGGCCCATCAGCCTGACTGTGCAGCCTCACCCCCCTTGCAACTCCTGCGCCTTAAGGGCCGCGCAAGTCCAGTTTTGCATGGACATCCTCACACAACCTGTCACCCAGGCCCATTGACTACTTGTCTGCGCGGCCTCCTCACCTGCTACTCTCCTGCCCATGCCCATCATTGGCACGGGCTGGTGTCTATCCATTCCTGCTCATCAATGGTTTTTTCATTATTTCAATTTTTTAAAGTTGTTGTTTGTTTCTTTTTTTCTGATCTGTTGCTTTGTCCTTGTTTCTCATGATCAAGATTAAAAATAAATAAATTTTTTTTCTTCAATTGTTGTTTCTTTTGGCTCTATCTGTCTCATCTCTTGTAAATAGTCTACAGGGACCCATGTCCCATAAAAGGAGGGGCTCTCCCCTACCTTTTTCCAATCATCCATGGGAGTGTGTGAATATGCCTCCCAGTTATTATCTGAAATCTGATCCATCCTTATCCTGGGTATATCTATGATTGCAACTTGATCCATTGATACTGAGTCTTTGCCCCTCTGTAGCCTGATCCTTATCACCAAACAATAGCCCTCCTTGTTGAAGAGAATTCTGTCTGTTGAAATTCATGAGTGTGTTACACCACTCTTTGATCTATTTCTCTGACCATAATGGTCTTGATCCTTCCTTGATCATCTTTCTGGAGCCAATAAGACTTGATTGAAGAGGTTTTATTAAGCTTAAAAACTGGAGTGTCATACCTCCTTTTTTTTCAAAGTTGCATTCTGCCAGCCTACTCTTGAGATCCTTGAGAATTTTTGAGGTTATCCCCATTCAAATTAGTTACTGTTTGCTTTTAGAGCTTCTCAAAACATTGTTCTTTGTCTTGTACAGCCACCCTCAGTTATCTGGTACCCATAAAGCGCTTGATTGCAGAGAATTGGGCGGGTTCATTGAGAACCTTGAGGTTTTTTGGGTTTGAGTTGATCATCCCCAATCTTCTGCTGACAACCAGAGTTATTAGCTTGTGGGCGCTTTTTACAACAACAGCTTTTTTCTTTTGAACTTTAAACAAACTTTAACTTCTTTTGTTGAAATATCTCCCACATAATCTTGCCTCAGATAGTGCTGTTCCATTTCTACCAACCATTATCAAACTTTATCCTTTACTACTTGATTCTTCACTTAAAAATTTCTCAACCTTGATCTTTTTTAAATTTAAATATTTTTTTAACACTCAGGAGGGAAGCCTAAACAGAACCTTTCCCCTCCACAGAACTGCCGTGGCCTAGCACCATTTGAAGTCTTACACCGCCATGTACGTTCTTGCCGTGTCTGGGATAAGATTTTCCAGGTTGATTTTGCTCTCCACAGCCTGACAGATGACCAATAAGGATGGGAGAATTGCGGTGCTCCCATCTAGAAAACTTTTGACCAAGCCATGATTGTACAGATACCTTTGCACTCTAGAACGGAGTTGAGGTGTGAGACCTCCCAAAAACACCTGCTTCCTGGCCCCTGTCTGCCCTGAAAAAACTTTGTTCTTTGCCAAATACCTCTAGATACGTTTTCATTTTCAAATGTACTCTACTAATCCTTTGCACAATTGCAACCCCTGTTCTCACTTGCTTCCTCTGCAGCTTGCTCAAAATTGCTTTCCCAGAACTGAGGTTTGCGCTTTCCACACCTTGCCATAATCTCACCTTTTAACCTTCCCCAATCCTGCCTTTTTTACTTAACCATTTCCTCCATGTCCCGCAGTTTCTACTCCTTGGTGATGAAAAGCACAATAGTCCAAACCTTATCTGCTCATGTTGCGCCTTCCAATTGGCGATTCCTTCAAACCTGGAAAGAAATTGCCCCACCTGTGCGGTTCTGAACCAGAAGTGAGGGAAATGCCTTGGCCTCAGCCACACCCAATGTGGTGGTTATTTATAGACACAGAGGCAAGTGGGCTCACCACTGGACATTTCAATTGGAGCAGCTCAGCTGTGGGTGGAAGTGCGCAGTACAATAGGCATGGAGAAGTGTGTTGGCAGAATGTCTATTACAGGGTACAATAGCTGAGGGCTTGGAAATGGTGCGGCACGCGCTTTTTGCAGGCACAATGACAAGAATGGGCTGGAGTTTTTGCCTTTGCAGACATTGCATGGTTGAAAATAACTTTCCCTCCACGGAGGCGGGTTCACTAATGTGGAAGCAAGTGATCAAAGCTAAGAATTACGGATTAGGCCAATTATGGGATATGCACTGAGATTGCGGAGCGCTGTGGGATAATGAAAGCTAAATTTGAGGAGGTGGCATGCATTTTTTTGGGGATTTTTAGTTATTCAGCATGCCAGATTGGGAGGAATTGGTTAGGGAAGATTGACAAGGATCTATTGTTAGTTATGCATTGGCGCAACTCAACTGTTTGGGGGAATTGGCAACAGGATCATTGAATCTACTGCAAATAATCAGATTGGGTAAGGATTGGACTATTGGTAATGAGGATCAGTGAAAACGCTTGGAGGTGGTGGGGAAAAAGGGTCTTTCATTAGTAGTTCATGTTCCTTTTTTGGAGTAGCAAATGCGGGTCAGTGGGGAATGCATGGAGACAAGATGGGTCTTTCATTTTCTGCTTGCATTATTTTGTTGTATATATAAGGAAGCTTGTGGGAGAACTTTTGTACCTTGCTCCATGGTACAATAGTGCTCCCAAAGAGGTGGGTGCAGAAATCTATACCAACCAGACCCTCCCCACCAGGAATTGGCACCAGGAAAATGTGACTAAGAGAAAACCAAGCCATTGAATTGACCCCAAGACAGTCCAGGAGGCTTAAGCTCAACATGAATGGCCTGGTTGGAAGACTGCAATTGACTCTGAGCATAACAACTGCATAAGGCACAAGGTATGGAATGTAGTTCCAAAGCAAACCAATTCAAGGTAGCTCAAAGAAATGTGGATCCTCAAGACCAAGCTGGATGCCAATGGAAACTTTGTCAAAAATAAAGCCAGTCTCTCAGCCCATGGATTTTTTCATTTTGAAGGCATTGAATACAACAATAATTTTGCTCCAACCTGGTGGCTCCCTTCCCTATGTATCCTGCTCAGATTAGTGGCCTCATTCAACCTGGCTCTTCATCAGATGGACTTCAAGTGCACCTTTCTTAATTGAAAGCCTGAAAAGAAGATCTTCATAAATTCTCCCAAAGGATTAAATATTGCCATCCCTCCTGGCCACAAACTGAAACTCTTCAAATCCCTGTATGTCCTCAAGCAGAGCCTGCGCTTCTGGAACTCTGAACTTTCCAATTTCTTTCTATCTCTTAACTTCTGACCCTCAAATTTCAATCTTTTTCTCTTCATCCACTCCAACCCTAATAAACTGTGTCTTGTCTATTTCCATGTTGATGACCTTATCATTGGTGGCAACAAGCAGGAATTCCTAGAATTAAAAGCCAAAATTGGTCAACATTTTGAGATGGAGGATTTATGCAAGTGTAAATACGTGTTAGGAATACATTTGAATTGGTATTTTCAAAAAAAACAATTAAACTTCACAAGGATCATTAAATCTCCGCCATCCTGGATGAATTTGGAATTTCCAACTTTAAACCCACCTTTACTCCTCTCCCACAAAAAGTTGCAACAATCCCTGTCTCCCCCAATCCTGTTACCCCTGACTTCAACTATCCCAGGGATGTAGTGCCCCTGAATTACCTTGTTCAATTCCCTTTTCAAGAACTGGTATTCAGCTAGAGCTACTTCTCATAGTTCCTCAAGTCATTCACCATCACTAAACAACAGTGATTCCTCCACCTATTGCGCTACCTCAAGAAAATGGCCAACCTTGGGATCAAGCTGGGAAGACCTGTTAAGATAGATTTTGATCTGGCTGCCTACTGAAATGCTGACCATTCCTGAAGTAGCCACTAACACTCCTTCTTGGGGAAATTCCTCTTTCTTAAAGGACCAATCTTGTGGCAATGTTCAAAGCAGGCCATCTTTTCCCTCTCAAACACCAAATCCAAACACAAGTCCTGCTCCAAGTAAGTACAGGACCTTCTTTGGACCTCTAAGCTCCTCTCCTGTCTCTCCCAACCTTTCAAACAATCCTATGGACCCCCCTACCTGTTCTGCAACAATCAAGGTGCAATAGCACTCCTCAAGAGTCCTCTCTAAAAGCATCCAATTTGACACATTGATGTGCGCCTACCCTGGTTGCATCACCATGTTGCTGGGGGAGACTTATATCTTTCTTATTTCCCAACTCCCAGCAAAATTTTGGATGGGAAAACCAAAAACTTTCTCCCATCCTCACCTGAAAGTTCCAGTTAAACCTGAAACTTGTTCCCCTCCATACGGCATAGCAAGCTAGGGGAAATGTTGGAGTATGTAGAGTCACAAACTTGGGTGGATCAACCGGCAACCATCACCCCGCAGCCAAATCTGTGAATCTTGAGCATCTAATCAGATTATGTTAACATCAGAAGACTTTATTTAGTTCATTCCTACTACAGTTGTATTTCTTATTTCATTTTCTTTTCTCAATCACTTCATTGCCTGTCTCCACTTGGCACCTCATCCAGGTACTCTTTGTATCTCAAATTGTGCTTGCCCCTTTGGTTGCTAGATTTTCTCCCTTGCAGATCCCACTTGCTAGTTTCTAATTTCAGGTACTCTTTTTTTCTCATCTTGTGCTTGCCCCTTTGGTCCCATGACTTGCTCCCTCACAGCTCCCACTTGCTTGTTCTTAATTTCACCCACCTCCCTAGGAAAGAAGGCACTCCTCCACTGAAAACTTCATACCCAGTCCCAAACCATGACAGAAATTCCAGGCCACAAAGAATTCACCTGCCCCATCCTTGTTTTCTATTCCTCCCCCCAATTCCCTAGGGTTTCATGCAGGATCTGCAAAACTTTCTCCTTATCCTCCTGTCTTGTGAACAAAACAAGCAGAACAAGGGAGGATGTTTTCCACAGCTTTCTTTCTTGAAGGAAAAACCGCAAAAGTCTCTCCCAAACCAACCATAAAAGAGCCCCAATTGGATTATTGGGGAAATTCAAAATCTTTAGATAGTCCTCTAGAGACTAAAAGCTCCCAAGATTCCAGAGCAAAAACCCATTTCCTCCTACCATTGTAGGGAATGCTTTTGGATAACAGAATTTTAGTAAATTTCTTTCTGGAAGTCACCTGAGGGGGAACTTAGTACTACAACTATATATATTACAGAGGAATACTATGTTTTTTTTTTGGAATTCCTGTCCCTCTGAGTAATATTTTAAGTCCTAGAAAAATAGAATAAAATAGATTTGTTCCTGATTTCCAGATATATCTGACACCATAGTATTCTATATCAGACCTTGGATCAATGTTGCCAATCATTATAAGGAAGATATGGTGGAAAAGATAGGTTACTTTGAGGATAGAATCTGAGTAAGGTAAATTTAAAAATAATGAATCTTCTGATTATTATTTATCTTTGATATATTCTCAACTAGCTTCAGTGTTTTCTGATGGATATTCCAATGGTTTTAGAGGTGATCATTAATAATTTGGAAATTTTTGAGGCTAAAAATAGGAGTTAATGGTAAAAAGAGGAGTTAATGGTTTGATATTTTGGTGATGAATTATGGATGATGAGTATCATGGATGGTGATGATGATGGATTTTGATGATAAATGGATAGTGATGGTGATTTTCAATTTATAGGGTATTAGTTGATGATGGTGTTGATTGATGTTTGTGATTATTTTCAAGTTATTGGTTCATGTGTGATGATGGTGGTGAGGAATGATGGTGATGAATGGAGTTCAAGTTATGTGGTAAGGGTGTTAATTCATATAAGGGTTGTTTATTTTTTACAATGGTTGATATACTTGATGAGGCTTTGATTTTTCCTATAAGGGTTGGTTAATGCTGAAAATGCTTGATATCCTTTATGAGGGTTTGATATCCTTTATAAGGGTTTCATATCCTTTATAAGGGTTTGATATCCTTTATAAGGGTTTGATATCCCTCAAAAGGGTTGTTTATTGTTGAAAATGGTTGGTATCCTTTCCAAGTTTTTGATACCCCTTATAAGGGTTACCTAACCCCACCCTGGATGGCTGGAGGGAGGCCCTCTGTTTATAGACATCAGGGAGTGTTCCACCTTTCACCAAATCTTCATTGGGTGGTGAAATGTTTTTCTGGCTGGATTGTGGTTCTAGGTTTGTGGAGTGGCTGACTTTTGGATAAAAAATTTGAACTTCTGTTCTGCAACACTCCATTGGTTTCCAGCCTGGATTACTTGTGGTTAAGAATGTGCTGGATCATTACATATTTCCTTCTATCTCACATAATGTTTGTACAATTTTTGTTTTTTGTTGAGTTAAGCTGTGAATTTCATTTTCTGAGATTTTCCCTGATATTTCCATGTTTCTCTCACTTGTTTGTGATACATTATCATATATGAGGTGGTTATGGTTGATTTTATCTATATCCCTAAACCATGAGAGATAGAGGTGAAGTTTGGCTGGGTGAATATGGGTTACTTTTGGTTTAGACTCCATTTCTGAGGCTAATTTTAGGATTCTAACTTTATTTATACTAGAAAATTGAGTCTGACGTCATACTTAAGGCTTGTTTTACCTTCTCCCTGCTGGGCCTGTGGTAACCATAATGAAAAATTTGGAACAGTGAATGTCTTTCCAGGAAAATTTCTTACTTTTAAGCCCAAAAATTGCAGGTAAATCTTCCATCCATACATTGGTGAATTTGGTAAATTTTTATTGTTAATCATCTTTTCTAAATCATTTGCGTCCACAAGTAGATTGAAATCTAAACCACACAATGAATTTTGGAGTTTCTTCACTTATATATATCTCACCCTGCATTATACCCCCCCCCCCAAATTCAAAGAATTTTAAAGCACTGGCCTTTACTTTTATTTTTCCTCCTTGGTCAAAACTCCCCCTTCCCCAAACCTTCTTGATTCCACTGCAAGAATGATCACACCCTTCAAATAATTCAACACCTCTAGAAATATCTGCCAACAGGGAATATCTTTCAATTCATTAAATATCCTCTTGAGCTGCTCCATCCTAACCCACTCTTTCCTTTTCTTTTCCAACCAACACAGATGGCTTGCCTTCTTTGCAAATATCTCAATAAACATTTGAAAAACCCCACACAATCTCAATAACTTCAGAAGGTGAGAAGTGTTACATGGCACCAGCCAATTGAGGACCTTGTTTACTTTGGCTTCTTTGATTATTTTTCCCCCTGCCAATACATCATGTCAAATTATCTCTAGTGCAGGCACAGACCAAAAATTTCTAGAAAAAAACTGTCAAACTGGCTTCCTCAATCCAAAAGAGAATATTCTCCAAGGACTGTGCATACTCCCACAAAAACCTCTGAATCCCCATGTTCTCCATCAATTCCCTGCAAGGTTTCTTGTCTTCCCTTTCATTCCTGCATTTTCAATTAATATTGGCACTTTCTGTAGAATATGTTCCTGTAAGATACATGACATTTGAGCCTGATATACCACCACACAGTATTTTTCTCCTTCTGCTAGCCCCATTAGCTGAAGTTTCCCCAGTCTGGTTTCAAACCCTTTCATTGGTCAAGAATTCAATGTGGAGTATTTTTATAGAAATTAATAGAAATAGCCTCAGCAGTCAACCAGCGGACAAATAGGTCTCAGAAGTGGTAAAATGAAATATCTGCAGGAAAATAGGAGCAAAACCTGAGCCCAGCCTTTTTCCTAGTCCAGCAGAGACAGATGAGGGATCCGTAGCAGGTGGATGCAGTATCTGCACCCAGTGGATGTGTGATCTGCAGCAGGTGGATGCGGGATCTGGAGACAGTGAATTGGTGATCAACAGCAGGTGGATGCAGCATCTGCAGCAGCTGGATGTGGGATCTGCAGTAGGTGGTTGCAGGATCTGCAGAAGGTGGATGTGGGATCTGCAGCAGGTGGATGCAGGATCCGCAGCAGGTGGATGCAGGATTTGCAGCAGGTGGATGCAGGATCCGCAGCAGGTGGATGCAGGATCCACAGCAGGTGGATGCAGGATCCGCAGGAGGTGGATGAAGGATTGGCAGCAGGTGGATGAAAGATCCGCAGCAGATGGATGCAGGGATCCGCAGCAAGTGGATGCAGGGATCTGCAGCAGGTGGATGCGGGATCCACAGCACAAAGGGAAGAATTCCATGCCAAAACCTTGTTTTTTTCAGAGTTAAAAAGCATTTTGGCATGAGGAAGGGGAGCCAGCCATGTTCCACAAATTATGGAATTATAATATCAAAATTTGAAATGTATGTATATGGATGCAGAGAAGCTTATGGCCAAATCATCTGATCAGCCAACTATTAAGTATGTTTTTTAAGACCAAATAAGGGGCATGCAAGGAGGGTTGCAGATTGCGTAGGTAATGGTTGGAACAATAGTGAATGAATTTCAAAGGTGAAGTAAGTATAGATCAAACGGGATATTCCAAGGAGGATTGACAGGGATATTCCAAGGTGGGAATATCAAGGCAGATTGACTAGTAAGGCCATTGGAGATTGAAAGCAAAATTGTAACATATGCATGCAGAGGGATTGTGGATAGGGAGATCATATGTGGGATCATTAAACTCAAATTTTGGAGGTGCATATGGAGCAAACTTACTTCAGAGGGGTTATTTGGTAAATTTTCTCCTTTTTTCTTCTATTCTATTTTGGTTTTGTATGTATAAGGCCATTTTATTTACCTATCTAGGGTATTTTATCTCATTGAATCTTATTATATTGTATGGGAGCTCATCAAATCTAGCAATTATTATGGAATATGAGTAGCACAAACAACAAATAAAGAGTATCTTAAGGGTTTTTTTCAGGGAAACATTGTGGAGTTGTGTCAAAGTATTCTTGCAGAATAGTTTGTTAGTTCTTATTAGCAGAGGTTGAATATAGAAGGACACAAGTAGAATAATTTGCAGACCAGAGCAGGATTGTGGCAGATATTTAGCTCTTTCCAATTTTTTGCACCATACCAGATGGAGTTCCAATTGTTTTTACCCATGTATCACATCCACCAAACTCTTAAATGCACTTCCTATGATTTTTTCCACAAACCCTTCCACCTTTAGAGGCAATCATGTGTCCCAAATTGGAACAGAATTAAGAAATTGAAAGTTTTTTATTACCCGCAAGATTTTATTGTCCTACTTGAAAACTTATAATATAGGGCTTGAGTAACTTGAGCACAATTGTTTGTATAAAACTCCATTAAACCATTCCCACACTAACTCTTTAAAGGGGTTGTGTACTGACACTGGAAAAGAGATTTTCTTGAACTTCCATGGCTTGTGTTCCACTAGTGTTGGAAGTCAATATGGGTCTCCAAATTCCCATTCAAGGAGTCCCTGTTCTTCTGTGACAAACAAAATATCTCCTCCAAAAAACCACTACCCCCTTGAGGAGTTCAATTTTTTCCTCTGAGAACCATTCCTCTGGTCCAAAACTGAGTCCCACCATTTTCTTCCCCATAATTCTCCCTGTTGGTTTGAATTTTTAAGGGTAAATATTTAACAAAATATTTTAGGGATCTCAACTCCACTCAATTTCCTACAATTTTTGCTTCATCTCTTGAGGAATTGGTGCTTTTTTTTCTGAAATTCTGTGCCACTGTTTTATGTTTTCCCCTGTATAATTTTATTTACCTCTTGAAAGAGCTGTGACGCAATGCTTTCCATAATCCCTTAGACAAAACCTGCAACAGAAACTGGGTTTCTCAAAATTTTTTTTCAAGTTTAGATGCTTGTTTTGATCATTTCTGCTTATGCACACATGGGATGACTCACTTTTTTTAGTGGCCTTTCCATAATTAATACCAAAATTCCCCCAATCAACAATCCCCAAGATTTTATCCTTTACATTCCGAAAAATCTACATCCCTGCTCCTCCTAAGTCAACCTCCTGCACAGATGCAGGAATATATCTTCCCATTCTCAAAAGTCAGCCCTTGACAATCCTGTTTTTCATCAGTTACTTGGAATATTTTAGTATCATATTGTATCCCACTAAAATTTTAATTTGTTTGTAGGAGCTGTGTCATTTTATTAAAGGAAAGCACCAAAAGAAAAAAGCACAGGCCATCCCAAGGTAACCTCTTCCCCTTTTTAAACCAAGTAGGAGAGAGTTTGGCACACCTTTTCCACGTCATGGAATTCCTGCTCCAGGACTCCCTTCACCTTGCATGTATAACCCCCTAAATTTTGTACACCAATAATTTTTTCCCTCAATCAGTCCTGCCTGTTTTAAAAGCTTTTGTGGGATTATTCTAACCACTTACCCACTTTCAGCCATTCCCAGATTTTCTCTTCCACAATTCTCAGCTGAAGATAACTCAAGAGACACACTACCAGTGTGGCGCTCCAAACCTGACCCATATCCATTGGACTGGAATTTTCAGTATAAAAATAACCCAAACCTAATAATTAAAGACAAAAATTGATTCTACTGAAAAATAAATCTATATCCACTCAGCAAAAGTATCCTTTTATCTCTCATAGTTCAGGAGATACAGGCCAGAATCAATTATGGCCAGCACTTACCCATCTAGGTATTTAAAATTAATGAAATAAATATGCACTAGCTTGGTAACTCTGAATACTTACCCAAGGAAGTTTAAAAAATACACCATTACATTATCCGCATATGGAAGGACCAAATTCAAGAGGAAGAGGTATTGAAAGACATACGCCACCCAATTACCCCTTCAGTGGGCAGAATAGAAATAGGAGGGAGGAAGAGGCATTGTAACCAATACAGAAGTACCAATGACCTCATCAAAAATACAGAAGAATAAATACACATGAGGCACATGGATCCCCACCACCAATCACCTGATCAGTTTGCATAAGAAGTACCATATTCAGAGGGGAAATGCATCACCATTAATATTTACCTCATGACTTTACAGAAGCCCTGTAAGAAAGGGGTATTTAAAGCACCAATATTCTTTCAACCACAACCGCACCACCAATAAAATGATTATATTACAGAATTACCATATTCAAAAGAGATCATTTCCCTTCAAATCAATCATCAACAATGAAATCATCAGTGTACCAAACCACTGCATGCAAGGGGCACATCAAGCACCCAACATTTCTAAACCTTGACCAAACAAAAAGAAATGACCCAAAGTCACAGCCCTTTCTTTTACCATAATAAAATTGAGTTCACCAGCCCTCATGTGTCCCATCAGGCATCCTTCTGTTTTATTCTTGTCCAGTTTATTTATACATACTATGTAAGACCTTATGGGGGAAGGGGACAGATTTATATCATGCCTGTCTCATCTCTTCCAAACAATAACATGAAATCATGTACCTAGAGCTAGTTATAGCTTTCCTGTACCTACAGAATATAAAATGGAAATGAAGCATTGAAACTGCAATGAAAGAAGTTTAACTGAAGTAAAATCAATTCAAATGAACTGCAACCATTTCCTATCATTTGCACTGGTTGAAGTGTTTTCTCACTTTCTGAAGTACTGCTTGAATTGCTTCAATGCATTTGCACCGGTTACAGTGAATTTGCACTGGTTACAGTGTATTTGCACTTTTTACAGTGCATTTGCACTGATTACAGTGCATTTGCACTGATTACAGTGCATTTGCACTGATTACAGTGCATTTGCACTGATTACAGTGAATTTGCATTGTTTACGGTGCATTTGCACTGGTTACAGTGCATTTGGACTGGTTACAGTGCATTTGCACTGGTTACAGTGCATTTTCACTGGTTACATTGCATTTGCACTGGTTACAGTGCATTTGCACTGGTTACAGTGCATTTGCACTGGTTACAGTGCATTTGCACTGGTTACAGTGCATTTGCACTGGTTACAGTGCATTTGCACTGGTTACAGTGCATTTGCACTGGTTACAGTGCATTTGCACTGGTTACAGTGCATTTGCACTGGTTACAGTGCATTTGCACTGGTTACAGTGCATTTGCACTGGTTACAGTGCATTTGCACTGGTTACAGTGCATTTGCACTGGTTACAGTGCATTTTCACTGGTTACAGTGCATTTGCACTGGTTACAGTGCATTTGCACTGGTTACAGTGCATTTGCACTGGTTACAGTGCATTTGCACTGGTTACAGTGCATTTGCACTGGTTACAGTGCATTTGCACTGGTTACAGTGCATTTGCACTGGTTACAGTGCATTTGCACTGGTTACAGTGCATTTGCACTGGTTACAGTGCATTTGCACTGGTTACAGTGCATTTGCACTGTTTACAGTGCATTTGCACTGGTTACAGTGCACTTGCACTGGTTACAGTGCATTTGCACTGGTTACAGTGCATTTGCACTGGTTACAGTGAATTTGCACTGGTTACAGTGCATTTGCACTGGTTACAGTGCATTTGCACTGGTTACAGTGCATTTGCACTGGTTACAGTGCATTTGCACTGGTTACAGTGCATTTGCACTGGTTACAGTGCATTTGCACTGGTTACAGTGCATTTGCACTGGTTACAGTGCATTTGCACTGGTTACAGTGCATTTGCACTGGTTACAGTGCATTTGCACTGGTTACAGTGCATTTGCACTGGTTACAGTGCATTTGCACTGGTTACAGTGCATTTGCACTGGTTACAGTGCATTTGCACTGGTTACAGTGCATTTGCACTGGTTACAGTGCATTTGCACTGGTTACAGTGCATTTGCACTGGTTACAGTGCATTTGCACTGGTTACAGTGCATTTGCACTGGTTACAGTGCATTTGCACTGGTTACAGTGCATTTGCACTGGTTACAGTGCATTTGCACTGGTTACAGTGCATTTGCACTGGTTACAGTGCATTTGCACTGGTTACAGTGCATTTGCACTGGTTACAGTGCATTTGCACTGGTTACAGTGCATTTGCACTGGTTACAGTGCATTTGCACTGGTTACAGTGCATTTGCACTGGTTACAGTGCATTTGCACTGGTTACAGTGCATTTGCACTGGTTACAGTGCATTTGCACTGGTTACAGTGCATTTGCACTGGTTACAGTGCATTTGCACTGGTTACAGTGCATTTGCACTGGTTACAGTGCATTTGCACTGGTTACAGTGCATTTGCACTGGTTACAGTGCATTTGCACTGGTTACAGTGCATTTGCACTGGTTACAGTGAATTTGCACTGGTTACAGTGCATTTTCACTGGTTACAGTGCATTTGCACTGGTTACAGTGCATTTGCACTGGTTACAGTGCATTTGCACTGGTTACAGTGCATTTGCACTGGTTACAGTGCATTTGCCCTGGTTACAGTGCATTTGCCCTGGTTACAGTGCATTTGCACTGGTTACAGTGCATTTGCACTGGTTGCAGTTCATTTGCACTGGTTGGAGTGCATTTGCACTGGTTTCAGTTCATTTGCATTGGTTGCAGTGAATTTGCACGGGTTGCAGTACATTTGCACTGGTTGCAGTGCATTTGCACTGGTTGCAGTGCATTTGCACTGGTTGCAGTGCATTTGCACTGGTTGCAGTGCATTTGTACTGGTTGCAGTGCATTTGAACTGGTTACAGTGCATTTGAACTGGTTGCAGTGCATTTGCACTGGTTGCAGTGCATTTGCACTGTTTGCAGTGCATTTGCACTGGTTGCAGTGAATTTGCACTGGTTGCAGTGAATTTGCACTGGTTGCAGTGCATTTGCACTGGTTGCAGTGCATTTGCACTGGTTGAAGTGCATTTCCACTGGTTGAAGTGCATTTGCACTGGTTGCAGTGCATTTGCACTTGTTGCGGTGCATTCTAATCTCTTGAATTGCATTTGTACCGGTTGAAATGCATTTTCACTGTTTGAAGTACATTTTAAATGGAAGAAGTGCATTTGTACTAGTTGAAACTCACTGACACTAGTTGAATTTTGCCTTCCCATTTTTCAGTTCATTTGCAATTTTTGGAGTTTATTTTCACTGTCTCCAATGCCTTTGCATATTTTTCAGTTAAATTCCACCTGTTCCAGTGCACGGGTTACTGTATATTCATACTTGTTGCCACAAATTTTCACTTGCTTAAATGAATATGCACTGGTTGCATTTCCTTTTCACTTTTTTTCATTGCATCTGCTGTGGTTTAAATTCATTTGAAGTGGGTTACATGAATCCACACAGATTCCCATTAGTTTTAAATGATTGAAAAGCATCAAGAATTTTATAAAACTATTGCATTTGATCCAAAATTATTTTGATTCCTTCAAACAAATTGAATGGCTTTTGAAATGCTTTACATGGCAATCATAGAAAACAGGGGTTTTCCTACAAGCAATTTGAATTCCATGCAAGAAATTGAAATGCAATAAGGCAATGTGAAATTCAATGCAGGCAGTGCGAATATAATTCAGGAAGTTCAAATGCAATGCTGGAATTAAAAATTCAATGCGGGAAATTCAAATTAAATTCAAGGAATGAAGATTAAATGAAGGCAAAAAAGATGCAATGCAAATTCAAAGCAAGCAATTCAAATTCAGTTGCATAAATGCAAATACAATGTTATAAATGCAAATGCAATGTAGGGAAAGGAAATGAAATTCAGGCTAAGGAAATTCAAATGGAATGAAAGAAAATTAAATGCAATGCAAGAAAAGAAAATTCAATTGCAATTACAGAAAAGAAAAAGTTCAATGAAAGGAATGAAAATATCATGAAAGTGACACAAATGAAATGACACTGGTGGAACCAATTAATATTAAATTAAAATCAATGAGAATTCACAGCAATTAGTGCAGATTGATAAATTTCTGAAGTTGAATTGAAAGAAATAATAATAAAGAGGGCTGCACAGAGAAAAGCATCAGTAAAAGAATAGAAAAAGAATAAGAAAAGAATCTAAAAAAGAAAGAAGAAGAAACGCATGAAACCAACATAAAGAAGATTGACTCTAGAGATAGCGGAAAGAGAACATTGGAAAAAAAGTGGCCAATAGAGTTGATGGTTGAGGAGCCAGCGGGCTAATATAAAAATAGACTGAGAATAAGATTGAGAGCTTGAGAACTTGAATGAAACCAGACATAGCAGACATACTCGAGATTGAAGACAGCCAGGGTGTGAGATTTGAGGTAGAGATCAAGTGAGAATGAAGAAAAGAGTTGCAGAAATATAGAGAGAGGAAAGAAAATGGGAAAGAGGGTGGCCCTGAAGAGAGAAATCAATAGTGAAAGTTGAGATTTTGAGATTTGAAGGGTATTGAGTTTCTGGATTTGTAGATTTTCAATTTTTGGTCGAGTTGATCTTTGTCAAGTGAGGTGTTTCCCCAATCACCTCCATTCCAGGTAATGGATTTAGGTTAGGTCAGGGAGCTGGGAGCGCGCGCGTGAGTGAAGGAAGTGACAGCCAGGTGACAGAGGAAAATTGAAGCTAGAGAGCGGACACTGAGAGGAAAAGATAGAAAAAAGTACTTAAAGAAAAGAAAACATAGAACATAGAAAATAAAATAAAAGAAATTAAGAGAAAATAAACAAAGAAAAAGAAGAGCAATAACATATTCAACACCCCCCGTGTCTGGTAGGGCTGGAGACAAGAGAGAAGTTTGGATTGAAAAGAGAGGTGAGATTGGCTAAGAGAGTTGGTGGCAAGGCTTTTGTGAGTCCGTCTGCGTTCATTTTTTCAGATGGAATGAGATCAATGAGCAGACTTCCTTGTTTCAATTCTTCTCAAATGGCCTTTGTTTTGATGTTGATGTGTCAAGTTTTAGAATTGCACCCAAAACTTTTGAGTTTATTGATAAGACCTTTATTATCGACGTAGTGTTTGCTGGGTTCTACTTCTTTCTTCCAGAGTTCAGATACTAAGTCTTTCATCCAGATGGCTTCCAGAAATGAGTCCACAAGAGGATTGAGTTCAGCTTTGGTGGTTGAGTGAGTAACGTTCCTTTGACGGTAGCTTCTCCAGGAAATGAGAGAGCCAAAAAGTAGGGATAAATGACCTGATTGCGATCTTCTAGTTTCTAGATCATCCCCCAAGTAGCATTGCTGTAGCATTGAATTTGAGTTTTGGAATTGCGAACAGAGAGTGATAGTTTGAGATGCTTAGTAGCGTTTAAGTACTTCCAGAAACGCTTAACTTCTCTCCAGTATTGAATTCCGGGTTTTCCACAAAATCTAGCAAGACTTGAAACTGCAAAGCTTAGGTCAGGATGAGTCAGACAAGCTAAATAGTTCATCAGGAAAAGATCTGATTGATAGTTGATGTTAAGGGAGAGAAACTCTTGGTTTCTTCATTGGAAGCTGGGGAAAGATTGGTTTTGACCCTAAGAGGGATGGAGGAAGGTTTTCAATCCATCATTTTTAAATCTTTGAGTCCGTGTTTGATGTGTTTGGGTTGGGATAATAATATTCAGTTGTTGAGTCTTTCAAATTTCATACCCAATATGGTGTTGGGTTTGTAATGACTAGAGTTTGGAAATTGTTTGAGAAAATTATTTAAGAAATTATTTCCAGAACCAATGAGGATGAGATCATCAACTTGGAAGAAAAGAACAGAGTTGGTCAAGGGATGAATGTAGAGACACGGATCTGACATAGATTCATGGAAACCTTTTTTACAAATTAAGAGGTAAGAGTACTGAACCTGTTGGCTGGAGCCTGTTTCATTCCATATAGAGATTTGTTGAGAATGAGGTATTTCAAAGTTTTTTTTGATCCTTTGGGTTGTTTTATGATAAACGTGTTGGATAATGGGGAATGAAGGAAAGTGCTTTTAACATCAAGTTGGGTGATGGGGAGAGAATGGTAAAGTCCAAAGAGAAGAGAAACACAAAAAGAAGCAGCCTTTCCAATGGGAGAAAAGGTGTTGAGATAGTCTATTCCATAAATTTGATCAAATCCCTGAACACAGAGCTGGCTCATATAGATAAGAGGTTTGCCGTGGCAATTATCATTAAAAAAAATAGACCCAGGTTGTATTTAGTGGATTGACAGGTTCAGGTCCATTGTAGTCATCCCACACTTTGAGTTATTCAATACCATTGAGTTCAAAGTCCATAGAAGCATCCCAATTGAGTTATTCGCAGCATTTCTTGGCTTGTTTGTAAGTCTTAGGTACAAAGTAATGGTGATAGCCATATTGTTGGGGAGGGTTGATGGATGATCAATCTTGCAAAGAGTACTTTGGGTTTAGTTGAACAGCAAGGTTGTCAGAGGACTTGGATGAGGAGTCTGAGTGATAATCATCCAAAGTTTTGGAAGAGAGAGAGGGAGAGAGATTTTTCCTGTTGGGTTCAACAGGATTATCAGGAGAAAGGGGAGAAGAGGAAGATTTGGGAAAAGAGAAAGAAAGAGGAAGGTTGATTTACAAGTTGAGATGTGGGAGAGTATTGGATTTGGAATTAGGAGAGGATGAGAGTATCTGGGGAGAAGAAGAATTTTTGAGTATTTTTACATGTTTGGAAGAAATGATGGAATTTTCAGGACAAAGAATACGGTAGGAAAAAAAATGAGGTTTGTAGCCCACAAGGATACCAGCAAGGCCGCGTTCTTTGAATTTTTTTCCTTGAGCTACCTTGGTGTTAAGATAGACAGCCTTGGAGCCAATTTGATTAAAGTAGTCGAGAGGAAGAGTTTTATTGATAAACATTTGGTAGGGAGAGGGCAAGTTCAGAGTCTTAGGAATTTGATTGAGAACCAGACAAGCAGATTTGGAGACTTTGGCCCAGAGATTAAGAAGCAAATTGGAGCTTTGGAGGATGGCTCAAATAGATTCTGTTAGTGTTCTGTTAGCTTGTTTGATTTTTCCATTGTGTTTGTGATGATAGGGCTCAGTGATGAGATTTTGAATGGATTTAAATCAAAAGAAATCCTTTAAGTCAGAGGAAATGAACTCTCCTCCTCCGTCAGAGCAGATGGTAGCAGGAAAGGAGTTTTGTTTTTGTTTTTTGAAGTTTAAGATTATCTTGAGTTGCGGAGCGGCATCTGACTTTTGTTGGAGCGGAATTGCAGAAATGTAACCTGAGTAATTATCAATAATGGTCATGATGTAATTCATACCTTTTCTGGAAGGAGGAGTGATGGGTCTGACAAGATTGATGTGGAGTTGTTTAAATGATTGGGCAGCAGATGTTGAGGTGTTTTTGAAAGAAATTTTGGTTATTTTAGAAAATAGACAATCTTTGCATTGAAAGTCTGACATAAAATTGGAAGAAAGATCAGGATAAAGGTTTTTGAGTCAATATGGACTGGCATTTCCAAAGGATAGATGAAGATTTTTGAGCTTGTTGGAGTTCCAATTGTTTTGGGAGATGTAGCAAAGTTTCCAATTGGGTCCTACCTTAGAGGGATTGTTTAGGACAAAAAGATTACCTTGAATAAATCCCAAGAAGACAGGACAAGAGTTAGAGAAAAGTAGAAACTGATTTCCATCAGTGGTTAAAGAAAATCTTTTAGAGGCAATGAGTTCTCCAGGACTGATAAGATTAACGACAAAATTGGGAACAAAGAAAGTGTTAGAAAGTGTAACCGTGGTGTCCTTCCAGATGAGTTGGACTGTTCCTTTACCTTTAATATGGAGCTTAGCTCCTTCCTTTCCAGTGCTAATAGACTTGTCTCCAGAGCATTCAGTGATATCAATGAAAAAGTTAGCAGAGTTGAAAATGTGAAAGGAGGCTCCAGAGTCAAGGATGATTTGATTATGCGAGTTTATTTCTTTGATCCAGGTGGTGAGAAGTGCATTATAGTGAGCCACTTCCTTTCCCTTAGAGTTGGCATTGAATTTCACTCTCCAATTTGCTTGGGCTTTTTTCCACCAATCTGGAGCTAGGTGTTCATGCTTGTGCCAACATTTGTCCTCTGTATGATTGGTTGATTGTGGATTGTGATAACCTCTTTTACAGCGGAGCTCTTGAGGCGCGGTCTTTTTGATGTTTCATGAGACAACTAGGGCAGTGTTGAGAGATTTGGAATCTTTGGCTTTCAATCTGGTTTCATTGTCAAGTTGAGTGAGATGATTAAGAACTAGATTGACTGAGACTCTTTTATCGGAATGCATAATTTGTTGACAAAGAGATTGAAGAGTGGAAGGGAATTTAAAAGGAATAAGATAGGCTAGAATATCTTCTGGAAGATTGATTCCTACGTCAATCATTTTCTTCATGGAGATTTTAGTTTTTGTGATGAACAAATTAATCAAATTGGTTTTGAATTGATGGTAAAGGAATTTGTTGAAAACTCTTGCTGAATTGGCCGTTTGAGAAGAGGCAAACCTTTCCTTGATGGTTTGCCAGAGTAGCTTTGCAGAACTAATTTTTGTTGGATTAACAACATTGTTGTGAGTAATTGAGTCAATTTGAGAGAGTAATATAACCCTGATTTCGATGTCATCAGTATTCTTGAGAGTTTTAGTGTTGTCCTTGAGAGCTTCCTTGACACCTTTCAGTTCCAAGAGAATGGTCATTTTATCCTTCCAGATTGAGTAGTTTTGTTGGTGAGAACGGGTGCTGCCTCAAGAGCTTCCTTGAGGATGATTTATCAAAATACATTCCTGCTGCTTGATCCCTCCATGATTCCGGTGAGAATGGTTGGGCTGATCTTTGGCTTTGAAGCGTGATAAATTTCTGAAGTTCAATTCAAAGAAATAATAGTAAAAAGGGCTGCACAGAGAAAAGCATCAGTAAAAGAATAGAAAAAAGATAAGAAAAGACTCCAAAAAAGAAAGAAGAAGACACGCATAAAACCAACATCAAGCGGATTGACTCTAGAGATAGCAGAAAGAGATCATTGGAAAAAGAGTGGCCAATAGAGTTGATGGTTGAGTAGCCAGCGGGCTAATATAAAAATAGACTGAGAATCAGATTGATAGGTTGAGAAATTGAAAGAAACAAGCCATAGAAGACATACTCGAGATTAAAGACAGCCTGGGTGTGAGATTTGAGGTAGAGATTGAGTGAGACTGAAGAAAAGAGTTGAAGAAATATAGAGAGAGGAAAGAAAATAGGAAAGAGGGTGGCGCTGAAGAGAGAAATTGATAGTGAAAGTTGAGATTTGAAAAGAAAAATCAATAGTGAAAGTTGAGATTTTGAGATTCAAAGTGTATTGAGTTTCTGGATTTGTAGAGTTGCAATTTTTTGGTTGATTGATCTTTGTCAAGTGAGGTTTTGCCCCAATCACCTCCATTCCAGGTAATGGATTTAGGTTAGGTAATGGATCTGGGAGCGCGCGCGTGAGAGAAAGGCAGTGACAGCCAGGTGACAGAGGAAAAGTGAAGCTAGAGAGCAGACACTGAGATGAAAAGATAGAATAAAGAACTTAGATAAAAGAAAACATAGAACATAGAACATAAAAGAAAAGCAGTTAAGAGAAAATAAACACAGAAAAAGAAGATCAATAAAATATTCAACACAGATGTACTGCAATTAGTTATATTTCCATGAATTCAGTGAAGCTACACTATAATTGTTGAAGTTTGAGTTGAACTCTCCAGTTGAATCAAAAGGAAAACATGAGGATAGAAATTTTATTATGCCAAGAGCAGCAGATCTGTGAGTCCAGGGGGCACTCAAGTTTAAGGTAAGTTAGAACAGATGATTGATTTCAATTTTTAAGCTTCAGACTTCAGTAGAAAAAGTATAATAGGGCTGGAAATTGGTTAGCAGAAATGACAAATGAAAAGATAGGTTTGGTAAGTATGAATGTGAAACACAAAATATCACAAGGACGAGAGCTACTTTAGGTGGAAATAAAGGATTCACTAGATTCAAAAAATCATGAGGAAACATTTATAAAAAAAATATAACAACAAAAACAGAATGTTTGCACTCAAGATTTAGGAAACACAAAGATCAGACTAAAACTCCCACAATAATCATTGTGTTTTCATTTTTTCCCAAGCATCTGTGCTGATTGAATTTCATTTTAAATAATTGAAGAACCTCTGCACTGATTGCAGTGCATTTGCACTGATTGAAGTTCATTAGCACTGATTGAAGTGCATTTGCACTGATTGAAACGCATTAGCACTGATTGCAGTGCATTTGCACTGATTGAAGTGCATTAGCGCTTATTGCAGTGCATTTGCACTGATTTCAGTGCATTTGCACTGATTTCAGTGCATTTGCACTGATTTCAGTGCATTTGCACTTATTGAAGTGCATTTGCACTTATTGAAGTGCATTTGCACTTATTGAAGTGCATTTGCACTTATTGAAGTGCATTTGCACTTATTGAAGTGCATTTGCACTTATTGAAGTGCATTTGCACTTATTGAAGTGCATTTGCACTTATTGAAGTGCATTAGCACTGATCGTAGTGCATTTTAACTGAAGAACCCCTCATGCATGCAAAGCAAAACAAATGCAATGGAAGGAGTGGGAAAAAATTCAAGTGAAATTCAAATGAGGGAAAATCAGCTGGAATCAGTGAAAATGCACTTCAATCAGTGCAAATGGACTGAAATCAGTGCATGTGAACTTAAATCAGTGCATTTGCACTTGAATCAGTGCTTTTGCACTTAAATCAGTGCTTTTGCACTTATATCACTGCATTTCAATTGCAAGCAGTCCAAAAAACTGCATCATGTATTGATAATTCAAAACTGAATTAATTGAATAATGCAATTCAATCAACGCAAGCGCATTGCAGTCAGTTAAAATGCACTCCAATCAGTCAATTTCAATGCAAACAGTGTCACTGAACTTTAAAAAGTGCAAATTCACTTTAAACAGTGCAAAAACAATGAAAAAAAGTGTAACATCACTGCAACCAGTGCGCATATGCTTCAAGTGGTACCAAGACTACAAGTCTACTGGAACTGGTAAAAATTGATATATTCCAATAGTTTGAATAAATTTCAAAAAATTCAAATGAATTCAAAAAATTGCAATAGACCTTTAGAAATTGGGAATACACTTCAACCAGTCCACAATTCACATGAAATGAAAACAATTGAAAATTTCCTGCAATCAGTGCAAATGCACTGAAAATGCAATTTAAGCAATGAAAATAGAAGGAAAGCAATAAAAAATTGGAAGAAACACAAATGCAATGGAAAATGTGCAAAAAATTAAAATTCAATGGGAATGATTCAGAATTAACTGAAATCAGTGGAAATGCACTGCAATCAGTGGAAATGCACTGCAATCAGCACAAATGCACTGAAATAAGTGAAAATGCAGGGCAATCAAAGCAAATGCGCCGCAATTGGGAAATTGAACTTCAACCAGTGATAATGCGCTGCAACCAGCAACAATACACTTCAACAAGTCCAACAAAACTTCAACCAGTGCCAATGATGTTCAAAAAGTAAATCACTGCAACCAGTCAGGATTCACTTCAAGTGGTAATAAAACTACAAGTTCACTGGAACTGGTTAAAATTAATATACGCAAGACCTTCAATGAATTTCCTAAAATGAAAATGCATTCAATCAATTTCAATGTACCTGAAAAAAGTGGGATTAAACTTCAACCAGAGCAAAATTCACATGAAATGAGAATCAGTGAAATTTCACTGCAATCAGTTCAAGTGCACTGAAAAATGAATTCAAGCAATCAAATTTGAATGCAAGCGCATAGGTTACATTTTAAGCAAAAAAAGGCAATTTAATTAGTGGAAACAATTTAAATGAAATTAAAATTAACTGTAATCAGTGAAAATTCACCTCAATCAGAGGAAATGCACTGCAACCACCACAAATACACTGCAATCAATGCAAATGTTCCCCAATAAATTTTTATGCAGTGAAATAAGTGAAAGTGCACTGCAATAAGTACAGATTCACTGAAAACATTGAAAATGAACTGCAATTGGTGCAAATGCACTGCAATCAGTTCAAATGAACTGAAATTTGTGAAAATGCACTGCAATCATTGAAAATAAACTCAAATCAGTGGAAATGCACTGCAATAATGGTAAATGCAGTGCAATAAGTGCACATGAACTGCAATCAGGAAAAATGAACTGCAAAAAGTGCAAATGCAGTGCATTAAATGCAAATGCACTGCAACAAGTGCAAGTGCTCTAAAATCAGTTCAAATACATTGCAATTAATTCAAATCCACTGAAATCAGTGAAAACAAACTGCATTTATTTCAAAGTGACTGCATTCTTTTCAAATGGACATCAATCAGTGCAACTGCACTGCAATCAGTTCAAATGCACTCCAATGAATGCAAATGCACTTGTATTTGTGAAAATTTACTTCAATTAGTGAAAACGTTATTCAAGCAGTGAAAAATCTCTGTAATTGGTGAAAATGCATTTATTTTAGTGAATTTTTACTGATTGCATGGAAATATTGCTAATTGAAGTACATTTTCACTCACTAAAAATAATTATCAATGATTTTCATTCCATTTTAATTGGTTAAACTTCTGAAAAGGAATTTGACTTTCTTCCATTTGTTTTTTTTTACTTCTTGCATTGAATTTTTTGTATGCTTGAATTGAATTTCCCCTTGTTTCATTTTGTTTTCTTTTATTTCATTTAATTTCCCATGCCTGCATTGCATGAAATTTTCCCAAGTTTCATTTGCCATTCCTGCAATGCATTTGCATTTTCACATTGCATTTTCATTGCCTGAATTGAATTTTCATTGTTTGGATTGAATCTGGATTTTTTAATTGCATTTTCATTAATTGAATTGCACATGCATTGCTTTATTTGCATTGGCATTGCGTTTTTGTTTCCTGTATTAAATCCTCGTTTCTTGCATTGAATTTGTATTGCCTGCATTTCATTTGTATTTCCTTATACCATGTAAACTGCCTGCATTGCATTTTCATTGCCTGAATTGCATTTCTGATTGCCTGAATTTCATTTGCGTTGCATTTAAATTTCTTGCATTGCATTTAAAGTGCTTTCAGGGGAAATTTTCTGTTCTTGCATTGTGCTTCAACAATTTTCAAAAGCCATGGAGGTATTTTTAATGCAACAGGAGCATTTAAAATAAAATTCAAAATTCTTATGCAATTCAAGTTGGATGGTAAAAAGTTAAAATCAATGGGAATCAGGGTGAATTCCTCACTCCCACTCCAAATTCATTGAAACCACAGAGAATGCAATGAAATAAAATTGAAATTCCAATGCAACCAGTTCAGATTCATTGAAGCAAGTGAAAATTTGGGAATTTACTTCAACCTGTAAAAATACACTGGGATTGGTTAAATTTCACTCAAATATAGAAAAATTGGTTGAAAAGAGTGAGAATGAACTGCTAAAATTTCAAATTAACTGAAGAAAGGGGAAAGGCAATTGAACCAATTTCAATAGATTTTGACTAGTTCAAATGCACTGCAACCAGTAAAAATGCATTGCAACCAGTGCAAATGCACAGAAACCAGTGCAAATGCACTGAAACCAGTGCAAATGCACTGAAACCAGTGCAAATGCCCTGAAACCAGTGCAAATGCACTCTAGGCAGTGCATATGAACTGAAAACAGCGCATATACACTGCAGCCAGTGCAAATTCACAGCAAAGAGTGCGAATGCACTGTAGCAAGTTCAAATGCACTGCAACTAGTGAAAATTCACTGTAGCCAGTGCAAATTCACTGCAAACAGTGAAAATGCACTGCAATCAGTTTGAATGCACTGAAAAAACTGAAAATGCACCACAACCAATGCAAATTTACTGCAACCAGTGAAAATGCACTGCAACCAGAGCAAATGCACTGTAGCAGAGCAAATGCACTTTAACCAGTGCAAATGCACCTCAAAAGGTAAAAAAAAATCAATTTCACTAGAAATGGTGAACATTGATCACTAAAAACATACTTCAAATTAATTTCAAAAAATCAAAATGCGTTGAAAAAATAGGAATAGTCCTGCAAAAAGTGGGAATAAACTTCAACTAGTGCAAATGATAGGAAAAGGTTAATATTCATTTGAATTTTTTTTTGTGCAGTTCCACTGCTTGCATTGAAGTTTCACCACTTCATTTTTTTTTCAATGCATGCATTTGGTTTTTACTTCTTTCATTGAGTTTGCATTGCTTTCATTGAATTTAGACTGTTTCCAGTTCGTTTGTGTTAGAGTTTGAGTTTTCATTTATGTGACTTTCACTGGAGTTCAGAGTACCATTGAGTGGATTGATTTGATCTTATTATTGTTAACCTTCAAGTACTAAAACAACAGGTAAAATGTAACTGGTCTGTGTTGTAGTATCGTGATTATCAGACTGTTTAGTCATGGCTATCAGACTCTATAGTCATAGCATTTCACTTAACATGTCACTTAAACTGCTTATGCTAATTTTACCTTATTCATTTTGTACTCAACCACTTGTCAGCCTATAGTGTATTTAGTCTATATAAACACCAGTGCTCTCAAGTGAAATTTATCATCTGTTCAGTCACTACATCAACCGGAGTGTCCTTTTCCTCCTGATCTCAGGTAAGTTAAGCTTGAAATTACAAGCCCCCTTCACTCATTCTTTAATCCTTTCATCTCATTAGAGCTTGAGCTCTTTATATTTTTACACGGTTAAAAGCCTATACTCAACCTGAGCCAATTGTCTTTCATTCAACTGGTTTGCCTTCAATAGCCTCATCCTTAGATTCAACTCTTTTGGCAAGGGGGTGAGATGAGGATGAGCCTTGTCATTTACAATTAAGCTCATCCCATCCATTCACTTCAATGGAGCAAGTTGTTCATCACCATCACTCACAACCTTGGAAGCCTATCTCTTCAAGCTCATCTTGATGGTCCACTCAATCTCGCTCATCAAACATCAAACCTTCCCAAGCTTGATCAATAACCTCCAGGGACCAATTCAGAATATCAACTCCCAAGATAACCACCTCACTCCTCATCAGCCCTTTTGATCCTGGTCCCACAACTCTCAATCAATCATCAACCATCTTCAATCCCTCTGTCACCTCGCCATCAACTCTCAAAACGCCATGAGGGCAAAGCATATGTAACTGATTTGAACCCAAACCATGAGGATATTCGAACAAGTCCAAACAGCAATCAAAACTACAGCGGATCAATTCAAAGGAATTTGAAAATTTCCAAAAGAAAAAGAGGAGTGAATACAAAGAAGTTGCATAGGTCAATTGGACTGTGGATGATTGAGAAAATTTCCAGATCAATTGATCGATGGGCAGCGTGAGTAGGAAGAGAACAAAACCTGGGACAATAATAAACAAACAAGTGGTGACCCTTATGAATCCAAGAGCATGAAGACGTTTGAGGATGAGCAGTCCATGATGACTAGTCAACCAGATCGGGATGATACTCCTGACGGGGGCACGACCAATCAATCGATTGGATAGTCTTGATGGATCCCATTCCCAAGTACGATGGTCCGGATGATGATGGTTGATTTTGCAAAACTCTCAATCTTTGGTACAGTCTTTGAAGTGACGACGAGGTATCCTGACCTTCAACCGGTCGGGATGGGCGCATTTGGTTTAGTCTGCTCAGCTAACAATCAATTAACTGCTACTAATGAGGCAATGAAAAAGATCATGAAGCCTTTCTCAACAGCGGTTTTAGCAAAGGGGACCTTTGCAACTTCCAAATTACAAGCAACACCCTAGTCAAACTTCTTCCAGACCAGAACATCTCCCCCTGATACTCAACTGAAAAAGCTCAAAGACCTCCCCCATTGGATGTTAAATCAATTCAGATGTCTCAAATACTGAATTCATTGGGTAGACTAACCGGACCTTTTATTGCTGACGCCCTGGTAGCCCAAGCCTTGATCTAAAATGTTCCGGGTGGAAACCAAGCCGTCCTTTTTGATCTGTTCAGTGGAGTCAAGGATAAGGCCATCGACAAAGGAACAAATTTTTTTGATCCCCTGGGTTCAGCGTGCGATTCTCTACAATGTTCAAATCAAGCCTTGTAATATTGCTACTAGCACAGGATCTAAGGATCTTCAAACCGTTAGCTTGACATTACGTGTTATGAGTTGGCCCAATGTATCCAAGCTACCACAAATGACTGGTTACGTTTCAAAGCAATATTACCGTGCCCCCGGAATAATACTCTACCTAAACTTTATTTTTTTTGTCAATCAAACATCAATTTTTCACCATCATTTCACTACTCAACTCCGAAAATCAACCAACTCAAGCAAGTCTGTTCCACAAAATTAAACCCAACCTTGAACAAATTCAACGCATCTTACAAGTAATTCACCATTTGAACTGAAGAATTTTCCAGCAAATAGTAGAAATCATTAAGACAGAAGTTCAAATCAGAAATGCCCCAGGAAGTTTACCAGTCATTCAGCTCATCTCATTGATCAGTCACTAAACTGTATGTAGAATTATTCAAACAGTTAGTAGAACATTATTTTGATTGAAGAAAAAGAGTTAGATTCCTTTTTAGGACAGTAACTTCCTCCAGTGCAAGTCAAGCGGGTGATTTATAGTTTGAGTTTTCATTTATGTGACTTTAACTGGAGTTCAGAGTACCATTGATTGAATTGATTTGATCTTATTATTGTTAAACTTCAAGTACTAAAACAACAGGTAAAATGTAACTGGGCTGTGTTGTAGTATTGTGATTATCAGACTGTTTAGTCATGGCTATCAGACACTTTAGTCATAGCATTTCACTTACCATGTCACTTAAACTGCTTATGCTAATTTTGCCTTATTCATTTTGTACTCAACCACTTGTCAGCCTATAGTGTATTTAGTCTATATAAACACCAGTGCTCTCAAGTGAAATTTATCATCTTTTCAGCCACTACATCAACCGGAGTGTCCTTTTCCTCCTGATCTCAGGTCCGTTACGCTTTTCTTTACTAGCCCCCTTCACTCATTCTTTAATCCTTTCATCTCATTAGAGCTTGAGCTCTTTTTATTTTTACACACTTGGAGGGGTTGAAGTTCCTTCAAATGGGTTGAAGTGCAGTTTCACTGGTGCCAGAATATTTGCAGTATTTCCAGTGTAGTTGCAATGATTCAAGAATATTTTCAAAGTTTTCTGTGTAATTTCACTAGTTGCATTGCACTTGCACTGGTTACCATGCATTTTCCGCGGCTGCGGCACATTTGCCCTTGTTGAAGTGAATTTGTGTGGTTTAGGTGAAATTGCACAATTTGATTTCCATATTCACTGCTTGATGTGCATTTGAAATGGTTGAAGTCCATTTTCACTGGTTGAACTTCAGTTGCACTGGTTGAAGTGCACTTGAACTGGCTGAAATGCACTAGCACTTGTGAAAGTTTGGTTGAACTGTTTACTATGTTTTTGAACTGGGTTATGTGCATTTTCACTACTTGCAGTGAATTTGTTGTGAATTTTGACTACTTATAGTGGATTTTCACTACTTGTTGTGAATTTGCACTACTTTTGGTGCATTTTCACTGCTTTTAGTTCATTTGAACTACTTGCAGTGAATTTTAACTGATTGTAGTGCATTTGAACTACTTTTACTGCATCTTAACTGCTTGCTTTAAATTTTCACTACTTGTAGTGCATTTGCACAACTTCTAGTGCATTTCCACAAAGGGTAATGTGAAATTCAGGGCTCCAGTCGTGTGGGAGCCATGGTGTGGGAGATGTGTAGGGCGCCCCAACGCGTGAGGGACCATACACTACTCCATATAAACTATAATTTATAATTTATTATTAATTATTTATTATTTATTATTTATTATTTATTATTTATTATTTATTATTTATTATTTATTATTTATTATTTATTATTTATTATTTATTATTTATTATTTATTATTTATTATTTATTATTTATTATTTATTATTTATTATTTATTATTTATTATTTATTATTTATTATTTATTATTTATTATTTATTATTTATTATTTATTATTTATTATTTATTATTTATTATTTATTATTTATTATTTATTATTTAGTATTTATTATTTATTATTTATTATTTATTATTTATTATTTATTATTTATTATTTATTATTTATTATTTATTATTTATTATTTATTATTTATTATTTATTATTTATTATTTATTATTTATTATTTATTATTTATTATTTATTATTTATTATTTATTATTTATTATTTATTATTTATTATTTATTATTTATTATTTATTATTTATTATTTATTATTTATTATTTATTATTTATTATTTATTATTTATTATTTATTATTTATTATTTATTATTTATTATTTATTATTTATTATTTATTATTTATTATTTATTATTTATTATTTATTATTTATTATTTATTATTTATTATTTATTATTTATTATTTATTATTTATTATTTATTATTTATTATTTATTATTTATTATTTATTATTTATTATTTATTATTTATTATTTATTATTTATTATTTATTATTTATTATTTATTATTTATTATTTATTATTTATTATTTATTATTTATTATTTATTATTTATTATTTATTATTTATTATTTATTATTTATTATTTATTATTTATTATTTATTATTTATTATTTATTATTTATTATTTATTATTTATTATTTATTATTTATTATTTATTATTTATTATTTATTATTTATTATTTATTATTTATTATTTATTATTTATTATTTATTATTTATTATTTATTATTTATTATTTATTATTTATTATTTATTATTTATTATTTATTATTTATTATTTATTATTTATTATTTATTATTTATTATTTATTATTTATTATTTATTATTTATTATTTATTATGTATTATTTATTATGTATTATTTATTATTTATTATTTATTATTTATTATTTATTATTTATTATTTATTATTTATTATTTATTATTTATTATTTATTATTTATTATTTATTATTTATTATTTATTATTTATTATTTATTATTTATTATTTATTATTTATTATTTATTATTTATTATTTATTATTTATTATTTATTATTTATTATTTATTATTTATTATTTATTATTTATCATTCATCATTTATTATGTATCATTTAATATTTAATATTTAATATTTATTATTTATTATTTATTATTTATTATTTATTATTTATTATTTATTATTTATTATTTATTATTTATTATTTATTATTTATTATTTATCATTCATCATTTATTATGTATTATTTAATATTTAATATTTAATATTTAATATTTAATATTTATTGTTTATTGTTTATTATTTATGATTTATGATTTATTATTTTATGTTTATTATTTATTATTTATCATTTATCATTTATCATTTATCATTTATCATTTATTATTTATTATTTATTATTTATCATTTATTATTTGTGATTGATGATTTGTGATTTATAATTTATTATTTATAATTCATAATTTATTATTTATTATTTATTATTTATCTTTTATTTTTTTTATTTTTTATTCATTATTCATTATTGATGATTTATTGCAGGCTACACAACTTTATTTTAGTTGTTTAGAGTGCTATACAACTCAAAAGAGACCTCTAGCATGCCACATAGCCCATTTGAGCCGTGTAGCATGCCACACGGCTCATTTGAGTTGTGTAGGGTGCCACACGACCCATTTAGCAGTGTACAGAGTTGTGTACATGGCTCAATGAGCCATGAATTTAACATTACCCTTTCACAAATTTTAGTGCATTTTAACTACTTGTAGTGCATTTGCACTACTTGTAGTGCATTTGCACTACTTGTAGTGCATTTACACTACTTGTAGTGCATTTGCACTACTTGTAGTGCATTTGCACTACTTGTAGTGCATTTGCACTACTTGTAGTGCATTTGCACTACTTGTAGTGCATTTGCACTACTTGTAGTGCATTTGCACTACTTGTAGTGCATTTGCACTACTTGTAGTGCATTTGAACTACTTGTAGTGCATTTGAACTACTTGTAGTGCATTTGAACTACTTGTAGTGCATTTGAACTACTTGTAGTGCATTTGAACTACTTGTAGTGCATTTGCACTACTTTCAGTGCATTTGCAATATTTTTAATGAATTTTCACTAAACACAGTGCATTTTAAATGATTGCTGTGCATTTTAATTTTTTTATGGGCAATGGAAATGGTTTATTTGTGTTTGAACTGTTTGCTGTGCATTACCACCACCTGCAATAGTCTTTCAGTAATTTCTTTGCATTTTCACTGCAGCTAGTGCATTAGAATTAAGTTTATTATCTCTACACCCTCTGAAGTGCATTTGCACCAATTTCAAAGCATTGGCAGTGGTAGCATAACCCTTTCCTTGGTTGTCTTTAGTTTTATCTTTTTGCATTTGTTTTACTGTTTGAAGTGAATTTTCATTTTGTGAAGGACCCTTGATGCTTTGAGGTGATTCTTCATGGAGAAGGTGTGGTGACCAAATCTGGACACCCTGGAACAGATGCAAAAAAAAAAAATGGAATTTTTTCGTCTTGGCACCACTCCTCCAATTTCCTCATCCTGCCAAGCATTTCTCTGTCCCAGTGGTCTAGGACAGGCCTCTCTTGGTCTCATCACCTAGGCATTGCGTTTGATTCCTTCTCTCTTTGTTTCCCCTTTCCTTTTGGCTGAACGCGCGGGCCAAGACCCGCTCGGCCCAATCTTCCTCTAGCCTGCTACCCACCCTCACCTCATCCTCAGAATCCATGATCCCTGCCACCAGTTTGGATGCCTACATGTACATTCAATTTCTGAAAATGAAGATCATCCTGACCCTCCTTGTCACCATCAATTCTGTCCCAATCACTCTAGATTCACCTTTGCTCCCATTTCCGTGCTTGTCTCAGCTGTCCTTTTGCCACTCAACGCCGTTGGTACCAAGCTATCCACCACTGGTCTGAACAGTTTTGCATTCGGAAACATTCCCAAAGACCAGCTGATCAGATACGTTGGTCATCTTATCTGCGCCTATGCCATCAAGATCTGGACGGTGTTTTTGATCCAGAAGGAAATGGCAAATTACATTCAACTTCATCAACAATACATCACCCGTCAAAGTAACTTGGACCTACCTCAATCTTGCACCGTCCTGGTCACCTGGGTGCCCAAGAACTACCTATCTCCCAAGTCATTGAACTCTTTAACAGCCTACCTACCTAAAGACGGCCATCAACTTTGTCCTCCCTCTCCCCCAATTGTTCCTGCTGCAAATGTCCTACATCCATCATCCATCTGGTCATCCGTGCAAGATTGGTCACGGGAAAAACCTTCATCCCCTGACCCAATTGGTTGTTCCCACGACCAATCTTGCACCCTCATCTTCCCTCCCCAGTCAGCGTCAACCAACAACCTGCCACCTCAACCTCCTCCTATAGGCTTTGATCACATGTCTATTTGCTCCTTACTCATATCATCTTAAAACCCATGGTTTGATTGCTCCCTCAAAATCACCAGTTGACTTCCCCCTTTTCAAACTTCTGCTTCACTTGCAACCATGCCCGCACTCTCCTTGCAACTCTGTCCGGACTCCTCAATGCAATCAGTCTCAACATCACTCATCTCGCGTTTTTGTTATGCAAGTTGACTTGCTTCCCATTGGTCTGTGACTTAGCTTGCATTTCTGATTGTGAAACCTTGATCACCCCCATCTTCAAATTTGCTCCTTTGCAACATCATGTGGCTCTCTTCAATGTGATTGTTTGCAGCATCAATCAAACCTTTCTCCTTTTCTTCAAATTTGCCCGCAACTTTGCTTGCACCTTGATTGCAACAAACTCGTACCAATTGTGTTTTTTAATCCAACCTCACCTGCAACTCTCCTGCCCATGCCCATCATTGGCATAGGCTGGTGTCTCTCCATCCCCACTCATCCATGATGCTGTCCATTATTTCATTTTTTTTTGATTTTTTTGTTTTCTCATCAGTTTCTCTTTTTTTTTCTTTCTCATGACCATCTGAAATCAAAAAAAAAAAAAAATCCGCTCTATTTGTAGAATCACTTGTACATATTCTAACAGGGCCTCCTGACCATATAAGAAGGGGCTCTCCCCTGCCTTTTGGCATGGGGGGGGGGTATCATATGGTATCCTATCAAGGAGAATTATCATCAATATCCTCTTGAAATAAATTATGTGTGGGGTCTCATTCCCCTTTATCTGAGAACTGAATTCTGGGTATATCCATGATTGCCCCTTGATCCTTGAGCCTCCATACTAAAATCCTGATCCTTGATCTTTATCACCAACCAATAGCCTTGCTGGTTGAAGAAGAATTTGACTGATTGAATTCTTGAGTATGTTACACCACTCCTGATCCCTTTGTCCAACCATAATTGTCCTGATCATCCTTTGATTATCTTTCTGGAACCAGTCACGTTTTACTGAAGAGGTTTTTTTAAGCTTAAAACCTGGAGTGTTAAACATCCCTTCATTTCTTTGGAGTTGAATTATGCCACGCTACTCTTGAGTCCCTTGAGAAGTGCTGGGTTATTCTTGTTTGAATCAGTTATTTATTTGCTTCTAGAGCTTCTTCAAACAATTAGCTTTGTCTTTTGCAGCCACCCACAGTTATCTGGTACCCTTTCAACACTTTATTGCGGAGGGTTGGGAAGGTTCATTGAGAACCTGGAGGTTGTTTGTGATTGATTTGATCTTTCCTAAGCTTCTGCTGACGACCAGAGCTATTAGCTTGTGGGCGTTGTTACTTACAATTGCCTTGTCCTGTTGAACTCTGAACAATCCTTGACTTCTTCTATTCAAGTTTTTCCCCAGCATCATCTTGCCTCAGAGAGTGTTGTTTCCCAGCTACTGACTACTATCATCTTTATCCTTTACTATTTGGACCCCCATTTACCAGGTTCTGGACTTTGATCTTGGTTACATTTAAATATTTTTTAACACTCAGGAGGGAAGCCTAAACAGCACCTTCCCCCTCCACAGAACTGCCACGGCCTAGCACCGTTTGGAGTCTTAAAACAGTGCATCCACAAATTTGGAGTTTCTGTTTAACTTTTTCTTAGTGCATTCATTGTCAATTCTCTGATACCAGGAACCATGCAGTCCTTTAGCTACAGAGAGTGATAGAAGATACTGGAATAACAATGATAATAGTATTCCAATGATGAACACCTGAAAATCTCAAGAAATGGATATTTTAAGAGTGGGTGAAAGGTTTAATTGGTTTGGTTAAAAAGGGTTTTCAATTTGTCATAAAAGAGGGGCCACAGTATTATACTACTGGAGGTCTTTACAGAAAAACAAAATCTCTTCAAGGGGCCTCCTTAGGCAGTTTAAGAACCTTGGAATGAAGATGGGTGCCTTAGAATGTTGGACTGAGGATATTCAGAGGGAAGACAAAAGGTAGAAGGATTGATTTCACAGATCAGTTAGAGAGAAAAAGGAAACATGAGAACAAGATCACTCACCTGAGGATATTCAGAGGGAAGACAAAAGGTAAAAGGATGGGAAAGGAAATCCTTCTACCAGCTTCGAGCTCTGTCCTCAGGTGGACACAATGATAGAAATGTCACAGGAGTGTGACATGGTTAGTGAACATTAGATGATAGGGAACAGGGCGCGCGTGTGTGACAATGAGTAAGAACAACTGAGTGGGGATGAGTTATGAATGTCACACTGTGATGGAAGTGACATGAGACAGTTGAGATGGAGGAAAGTAGAAAATAGGGAAGAACAGACAGAGAAGGAGGAAAGAAAGAGATGAGAAAAGAAAGAAATAAGAGGAAACTACATGGGATTGGAGATGAAAGAGCAGTAATCCCAACACCCCCCCTTGCTAACCACCCGTGGTGAGGCCAAACAGGGCTTGATGAGTCTTGAGGAGTAACCGGGTCAGCGGTTTGGTTAGCATATCTGCAAGCATTTTCCTCGTACCCACATGGTGAACATTGAAAAAGCCTTGAGCTACGCATTCCCGGATGAAGTGGTGTCTTGCGTCAATGTGTTTTGTGCGATAGTGGTGTTCTGGGTTCTTCGCTAGAGCCTCAGCCCCCTCTTTGTCCACGTAGAGAGGAACTGGGCTGGAGTCACAGATTTGTAGTTCAACCATCACGTTTCGCAGCCATAGCCCCTCTTTGCAGCAGTCGGATAAGGCTTTATACTCTGCTTCCGAGCTTGAGAGCGAGACCGTCGGTTGCTTTTTGGATCTCCAGGAGACCAAACCTGAACCTATGCGAAAAACATATCCGGAAACAGACCGACGATCATCACGGTCTTCAGCCCAGTCCGAGTCGCCGTAACCGGTGAGGGTGAGATGAGAGCCTCCAAGAGTGAGCGTCATGGTTTTGGTGGCGGAGAGATATTGTAAAACCCTGAGCGCCGCATTCCAGTGGTCGATGGAAGCATCTTGAAGGAACTGCGAGAGTTTGTTCACAGCAAACAAGACGTCCGGGCGAGTGCATTGAGAAATCCAAAGAAGCAAGCCCAAGAGTTGGTTTTATTGGGGAGGGGAAGGTGGAGTGCCAGCCTTACGTTTAACCAGGGACTTGAAAGTTGCAGCGGTGGGTGACAGAACAGGCGGGGAAACTCACGGAAGAAAAACGGATGCAACCAAGTTGATGTAGTGCTGTTGGCCAATGGAGAACATACCAGATTTGCGGTCACGTTGGATGGATAAGGATAGGAAGAGGGAGAGGTCTTTGTCAGACCCAATCGTGAAGCGTTTGCCAATGTTCTTAATGAATGGCGTGACAAAGTCCGGAGTTCCCACGACCGCTAGGTCTTCAACATGAGCCATGACAGCGCCTACAAGGATCCCATCGCGCAGCTGGAAGTATAGAGAAGGATTGTAGGCGGATCTGGTGAGGCCAATGGAGAGTAGGGTGGCGTTCAACTCGATGTTCCACTGCCAAGGCGACTGCTTTAAGCCGTAGATTGCTCTTGAGACTTTGCACACCCAGTCGGGGTGCAGCGGATCCTCGAAGCCTGGCGGTTGAGTCATGTAGACAGGCTCATTGAGGCGGCTGTTAAGAAACGCTGTCTTGAAGTCGACCTGACGACCGACCCAACCTTTGGTGCCTAGAAGGCTGAGGAGTAGTCGAAGCGTCTCAAGACAAAGGGTTGGAGCAAACACTTTGGAAAAAATCAAGGCCATGAACCTGGGTGAAACCCATCGCGACGAGACGGGCCTTGAGTTTGATGATGGAGCCGTCAGCCTTCCGTTTCACTTTAAAGATCCACTTGCACCAAATAATTTTTTGACCCTTTGGGGGAGGGACGAGCTCCCATGTTTTCATACCGCGCAGGGAAGAGATTTCCTCGTGAGCCAAGATTATCCACCTGGAGCAATGAGGATTCTTCATCAATTGCTTCTTGGTCTTTGGGGCCAGGACGTCGTCCTTAACCGAGGCGGATTGCGAGTAGTTTCCAAAACGAGAAGGCGGACAAGAGATTCTGGAGGAGCGTCGTGGAGCGGGGAGAGGAGGAGTCAACGGGGGAGAGGAGGAGTTGATAGGAGGTGGGGGAGGTGGGACAGCTGGAGAGAGCGGAGCAGGAGGTGAAGGGGGCAAGGACGGAGAGAGAGTATGAGGAGCGGAATGAGGAGAGGGCGGAACAGATGAGGGAGAGAGAGGGGGGGGAAACACCAAGCTGTTGGAAGAAGAGGAGGATCTGGATCTTGGAGCAGAAGAAGAGGGCCTGAAGTGACCAGCGGTTGAGAGGGGAGTGTCTGTATCGGATGAGGCGGGAGAAGAGAGGAGTGGGGCAGCAGGGTGAGCAGGCGTAAGAAGATTAGCAGGGGGGGAGGGAGGTTGAAGAGAAGAAATGGGGGAAGGGGGACGGAGAGAGAGAGATTGGGGAATGCTGGTGGTTGAGGGCGCAAAGACTGTTTGTGCGGGAGGTCTCGGAGATGTGGGGATAGTTGGCCAGGTGAATTTGATGGGATGATCATGAGGAGTCAAAGCGGGACCGGATTGATGAGAGTCGGCGTAAGGGAAAACGGTGTTGTTGAAAACGACGTCTCGTGACTTGATGACTTTACGGTTTTCGAGATCTAGAAGGCAATATCCATTGCCGTCAGAGAGGTAAGATAGAAGAATTGACTTACGGCCTTTTGGGTCAAGTTTGGAGCGGTTAGGCTTGGGGACCTTGTACCACACAAGGCAGCCGAACGGGTGGAGATAGGAAGGAGGGGGAATGTTGGTGTGTCGGAGAATGGAGTTTGGTGAGACAAAGCCGTGAGGTGTCTTGCAGGGGTAAGAGTTGAATGCAAAAAGAGAGTGACGCAGGGCATTAGCCCAGTAGGACTTTGGCAGACAAGATGAGGAAAGAGAGCATCGAATTAGATTGAGTATAGTTTGGTTAGATCGCTCAGCAACTCCGTTCAACTGAGGAGAGTGAGGAGGGCCGGGCTTGTGGCGTATTCCCTTGGACAGAAGGAATTCTTGTAGTTTGGTGTTCACGTATTCGCCTCCGTTATTGGTACGCAGTGAGAGAACCGGATGATGATAATGAGTCTCAAAAAATGAGATGAACAATTTTATCGAGTTGGGAGCATCAGACTTGGACCGTAGTGGGTAGGCAAAAAGGGCCTTGGAGCAATTGTCGATGAAAGTAATAAGATACTTAAACCCTTCCCTGGAGTTCGTTTCAAAACTGCATACATCAGAGTGTATGATTTCCCCGGGAGTGTTTGATTGATAGCTGAGTCTTGAATGGAAGGGGTTTTGAGACATTTTGGATTTTATGCAGGTGGTACACTGTTGGACTGATAGTTCGTTGTTGGATGTTGGAGTGATTTGGAGAGTTTTGAGTAGTTTTCTGAGTGACTTCAGGTTAAGATGAGAAAATCTACAATGATAACCAAAAAGACTGTCATCAGGAAGGTTGGAGATTGTCAACAGGGCTGTCTCCCAATGGCTCACAAATTTACGTGGAAGATAATAGAGATTTCCTTTCCGGTATCCTTTGAAGGTGATAGGCGTGTTCTTGTCTGATAGTCCTTGTCGACGTATTTCGCATCCTGTGGACGTGAAGATCACTTGAAAACCCGCGTTGCATATACTCAAGATCTACATAAGAGGTTCATGAAGGTTTGGCACCAGAATTGCTTTAATCCTACCGACCGGCAGGGTCATGGATCCTTCTTTGATAGAGGTGATTGATGAACCGTTGGCCAGTTGGATGGAGATCGTTTTTGACTTTAGAGAGTCGAGTTGCCACGCGTGCGGTGTCATGGAAAGTGAGAATCCGGAGTCGAGGTTGAAGTCGACATTGCCGGATTGATTAGTGTCTGTTTGGGTGAGATTACACAAGGCGTATCCGGCGTGGACCACGATTTCCAAATCTGAGAAGTCGTCTCCGTCATTGATTTTGGTTTTTTGATCTGCCTTCGTGACGTTGGCTTTGTGACTGTTCAAAGTAGTTGGTTTAACTCGGTTTTGTTGTTTGTTTCTTTTAGAGGCAGCGAGAGCTTCCAGGACCTTGGGGAATCTTGAAAAAGAATGTCCCTTGGACTTGCAGTTGGAACAATAGTAGATCTTGCCTGAGTTCTGAGTATTATCGTCTTGTTGGATTGATGACTTGAGAGAGTTCAGGGGTGTTTGCTTCGCTAGATTTGCAGCTAAGAAGTCCTCATTTCTGGTTTGTCTTCTTAAGTGCTCCTGTTTGAGTGCATTAATCAGCTTAGATGATGGGACTGACTCCTCATTCATCATGCTCGAGACACACGCTAACCAATTGTCAGGAAGAGAGAGTAGAATTGCCGTAGACAGGAGATCGTCTGCGGTGAGAGGGTTTTCAGGGGTAATCAAGGAGGCCAGTTTTTCACCGTAGGAAGTTATTTCCGAAAGGTGCGTGGTCATTTCCTTGTCGTTAAGTTTCGTCAGAAGAAGTTTTCTTAACCAATACATTTGTCCACCGGATGAATTTTCTTGATGGGCATCACGTAGAGCGTTCCACATGCCGATGGCGCTTTCCTCGTGCTTTTTTATGAATTGAAAATTTGAAGGGTTGATTGATCTAGATATGACTGAGCACACCGCTAGATTATATTTATTCCACATATCTGGGTTAGGTTTGGGGCTATTGTTGGTAATCAGATATCCTACACATGTTGCTCAAAAGTGGATTCGTAAGATCATAGACCACTCGAGATAGTTCAAATCTGATCCAGGTGAACTGAGAGGAAGAATGGGAAGTGTTTTAAGGACAGGGTGACCATTGTGTGCGTCTTCCATGAGCAATTGTTTCTTTCGGCATGATTGTACCGGATCCTTCCAAAGTGTATGATTTGCTTATCAGTTAAGATTGTTGGGTGTCTCTGGGCTCATAACCTGTTGGACTGAGGATATTCAGAGGGAAGACAAAAGGTAGAAGGATTGATTTCACAGATCAGTTAGAGAGAAAAAGGAAACATGAGAACAAGATCACTCACCTGAGGATATTCAGAGGGAAGACAAAAGGTAGAAGGATGGGAAAGGAAATCCTTCTACCAGCTTCGAGCTCTGTCCTCAGGTGGACACAATGATAGACATGTCACAGGAGTGTGACATGGTTAGTGAACATTAGATGATAGGGAACAGGGCGCACGTGTGTGACAATGAGTAAGAACAACTGAGTGGGGATGAGTTATGAATGTCACACTGTGATGGAAGTGACATGAGACAGTTGAGATGGAGGAAAGTAGAAAATAGGGAAGAACAGACAGAGAAAGAGGAAAGAAAGAGATGAGAAAAGAAAGAAATAAGAGGAAACTACATGGGATTGGAGATGAAAGAGCAGTAATCCCAACATAGAAAGGGCTTATTCCACTGATATGGCCAACAAAAACAGCAAAGTGGCCAAGACAGGAAGGGAAACACTCACTCTGAGCACTTTACCACAATAATCCTGCAATAATAGGAAGGGTTTCAGAGCAGATGGGGTAGATTTGCTTGACTAACTTCAATGGGTAGATTGGTTTTTGAGAAATAAATAATAATACTACAGACTAAGTTATAAATCACGTGCTTATCTCTTTATAAGCACTTTATTTAAAATGAAACTGTGTCTGATTAATAATAATAATTACTGGTAAACTGATGGGGAATAATAGGTCCAAAGAGGTCTGTATAAATACCTTTTTGGGGTGATTTTGAGCTTCTCAGGGTTCATAGAGATTGTTCTGCTCTTTGACTGAGGCTGGAAAGCCAGTCAGGCAAAGCTTAGCACTTCCACTTGGTGCTGTAAATCAGCTGACATCAGATCTGCTGGATATCTGTGCTATTTTAGCCACAGGATCTGTTAATCTGTAATGGCATAAATGTGATCATTCTGCACTCATCCTTCATTTTTAATATTAATATTGTTTCAAAGTGGACAGATGTGGACGTTTACTGATTTTCCATCATCTGCTGGGCACGTAGGTAATTGTTAATAATTTTTATGATTAATTTTAATATTTTTTTGTGGTCTTTGAAGATCAGGATAAGTGATATATGTGGTAATCCTCAATATTTGGTTGCTTTATTAAAAAAAACTTGGACTTGTTGTATTATTGATTTATTTAAGTTTTATGGTTTTTAAACTATTACTAATGCACATTTCAGGTTATTAAATATGCCAGCTAATCCTAACTAGGTTATAGCTATCTTGAGCGGTACCTGGTTGTCACATTTGTCATGACTGATCCAGGCACAGGGATCAGTCAATTCAGATGCCCATGGTGTAGTATCCGCTGCATGCATGGAAAATTTAGCTGTGCGCGTGACCTCTGTACGCGGGAATGTGTAGCTAAAGGTATGTAGGGATGTGTAAGGATGCGGGGCTGCGCGCGGAAATTGTGACATAACGCATTTCCATGTGTAACTCCTAAAATATACACAACACTCCAATTCTGAGTGAAATTTATTTGTAAAACCTATAGGTGACAATGCATGTGAAACATTGAAATGGCCAGAAAGTGCCATATTGGTGTCGTAGCTTTTGGTCCCCTTTTTACTTAATTATTTGAAAATAAAAGGAGTTGGATTTCCAGGGTGGGGTCAGTGAGTGAGCCTACCTGATTTTGGGTGATGAATCCATTTCTGCAATAATATTTGTGGATTTCTTACACCTTCTTAAGTCAATTTTACTTTTCTTATTTAATTTTTTTTATCATATTTCTTCTGTTACTTTGACAGGTTGCTCTGTACATAGTCGCAAGCTGACATTCATATTATTTGAAGTTCACTTTCATTGTTTGAAGTTTTTTCACATCTTTGTAATGACTTCTAAAAGTTTTGAGTGCATTAATTTATTTTAAAGTGAATGGTGATTGGTAAATTTCATTTTGATTAATCCCCAAACTGTTACATGAATCTGATACTCAGGATGAAATGCAGAACAAAAATGCAGAATATTACAAAAAATTCTCAATTGCATCTGGAAATTACCAAGTATCCCTGATTCTTTACAAGTGATCCCTAAAGGGATATTTGGTAACCAAAAAGTGTCAGGATGTGGTGTGTTAGAGTTGCAGTACCTTTACTTGCATCTTATTTGCATTTTCCTATATTATTTATCTGTTTTCCCCTTTGTGGAAACCAATGAGAAATCTGAGGTAGACTTGCCAAACTTAAGTTGTGCCTTCCTCTCATTTTGTTACTGGATTAAGTGATTGAATACCATTTCAACCGTCATGAATTTGCCCAAATGCATGATTTCTTGTTTGATTTTTACAAGGATGGACGGAAAATTGAATAGTATAAGGTAGTCCAGGATTTCTTTATGTAACTCAATCCCAACATCAGCCATCCTGGTGAGTGCTTTTTGCACATCTGTCACAAATCCTTTTAAAATGTGTTTCTTGAAAGGAGAATGTAGAAAATTATTGAAGATTCTGGACCTGTTTCAAGTTTTGGAGGAGGCAAATTGACGTTTTATCTCTTCCAAGATTAGTTTTGACAAGTTTGATTTGGAGGAGTTGACCACATTGGTGTGTGTTGTGCTTTCCAGTTTTGATAGAATGATTGCTTGGATCTCCCTATCTTTCTTTGTAGACATTTGACCTGAATTCCTGGTCACAACATCCTTGATACCCTTTAGATTGAGCAGAATGAGAATTACATTGTCCCAGATAGAGCATTTTCCTTCATTGAGAGGAGGTATAGCATCCATGGAGGCTTTAAGCTATACCTGGTGAAAGTAGCCCATTGTTCCCACTTTTTTTATTGCTTTTTGAGTTGAGTTGTTTTTTGGCTTTGGCTTTTATCCATGATATGATTTGTATTTCTATTATTGTGACTAGAACCCCCAGACTATAGAAAAGGATTACAGACAAAGCAGAGCAGGCACAAAGATTTGTAATCAAAGAGGAGAAAATAAAAGAAGGTACTACCAACATCTTGAACTGAGAAGATTCTGCAGAAGACCAAAAAGGAGGTCAGGATGGAGAAGGAAGTTGGTAGAAAGAGAAAGAGGAAGATAGCTGAAATGGGATAGATTTATTTTTAGAGTTGCAGAGACCAGTGGATCTTGAGGAAATGATTCTTACCAGGAAAGGATCCAAAGATGCGGGGTTCATAAAGATTGGTTGGCAGTTGAGGATTTTAAAGTCAAGCAGAAGCAGGCACAGAGATAAAATAGAAGAAAAAATATAGGAGTAGAACAATACAAGGAAATAGAAAGAGATGAAGAGGAGAAAAGAAAGTAGACAGAAAGAATATGACAAAACAGAAGGATAACAATGGAGAGAGTATGGAGGGAAGAGAAGGAAAGCAGTAGAGAGTTTGGATTCAGTGAAGATTTCAAAGTTTTGAATTACCTGAATAAACAGACTGAAAAGGAAAGTTTCAAAAAGATGACAAGGATTGACTTGTGAAAGTAATGAAAGCAAAAGGAATAGGTTTCTCACTCTGCGGGACAACAGATGAGCATAATTTGGAGGGAAAATGACAGGAAAGGATATCAGGAAATGGAGGGCAGTTTTAGAGTGAAGAGTTACGTGAGAAATGTTGTAAAAACTATGTACTCAAGCTCCCACCTGAGACTGAAGCCTGCCATTCTGGCATCCCGGTACAGGCGCTTCATTCCTGGCTCAACTCCAGCAGACCCGCACGCATGGTTCTCTCTTCCTCTCAGCCAACCAAATGTGACCCCAAAAAAGCCAACAGCATACTCATCAAAGGCTTTTCAGCTAAAGCAGAAAAAGTGTTCCAGCGTTTCCACGCAGACCTGATTGGGCCAATCACGCCAACATCAAAGAACAGGTTTTGATATTCTCTGACAATGGTGGATACCTTCAGTGGGTAAATTATTTCATTCCCTTTGAGAAACAAGAGGAATGCAGCCAAAAAAATCAAATTCATCCTCTCAAATAAATACAATTGGCTTGACTATTTCCCCTCAGAATTCTACTGCAACGGGGGGGCAAATTAACAAGCAATTATCTCACCCAATTCTTTGAGGACAAGGGGATATGCAGATTAATATCTGAACCAAACCATCCATAAAAAAACAGAAGGGCAGAAAGAGCAAACCAAACAGTAGCCAAATCCGTTAGAGCAACCTTTGCCTCATCAAAACTCCCAAAGCACTATTGGCATGAAGTGATCCAAAGCTGCACCCTAGCTCTGAATCAAATACCCAACTCTGAAGGTCTCACGCCATGGGAACTGATGCATGGAAAACCGTTACCAATCAACTGTCTTCAACCAATAGGAAGCAGCCTCTACTATCTGGACCTTGGGAACCAGTTGCCAAGGAAGTTTGACGCAAAAGGCCTACCCAGAAGACTCATTGGATATATCCCTAAGCTCCTGTCCTACCAAGTATTAACCAACACCAGAAGTGTCATAGAAAAAAAGAACGTAAAATTCACCAAACCTCCCTTGAAAACAACGGAAAAGTACCCAACAGATCAGAATGAACCTACCGTGGGCCAAACTCATTCTTGAACCAGGTCTTTGAACACCTCCAAATTCCCAGCTGAGGCAGGTCCTGCTGTCAAAGAAGAATCCAAAGAGTCCAATTCAGAACCAGAAGATGACCCTGATGATGAAGTAATACAAGAGCTGGTTCCAAAAATTGCTAACTCTTTGTAACCATCAGGAACTGAGACCTCCAGAACAATACGGATACTTCTCCAAATTAGTTCCCATATCACCTGAAGAAGCTCTTTGCTCTTCTTTCTGGTCCAAGTCCCTACACAAGGAGCTGAACACCTGCAAAGACTTCAAAGTTTGGGAAGACTACAAAGGATCCAAGCCAAGAAACTTACTCAACCTAACTTACGCATTCTGAATCAAGGAGAACACACACGGAGAAGCCCCAACTTACAAGTCAAGAGTCTGCATGCAAGGATTTAATCAATTCTATGGCATAAACTACTTTGAAACCTATGCCCTAACAGGCAAGGTGGCATCCCTAAGGGCGGTTTTACTGCTAGCGGTCAATCTGGATCTGGAAATGCTGCAGTTCAACGTCAAAGGAGCGTTCTTGCATGCTCCTCTTGATGAAGAAGTCTTCATACAACAACCAATTGGCTCGGAAAGACAAACTGCAATTCTCAAGTTCAAGAAGTCCCTATACGGACTCAAGCAAGCACCAAAGAACTGGTACAAGATGTTAAGCAAATGGATTCAAGATCAAGGGTTCACCACCTCAGAAGCAGACCCACGTCTTTACCTAGGTACCAATCAGAAATCAGCCATATTTGTTTATGTAGATGACTTGATCATGGTAGGAAACGTTCAAAAATTCAAAGATGCGTTCCTCAACAAATTTAAAAACTTGTCAGCTCACCCTCCTAATACCTTACTTGGCATGAAGGTCAAACAATCTCCAGAGGGTATGAGGCTATCACTCCCCATGCACATTGAAAAGGGCCTGGCGGAGTTGGATCTTACGGACTGAAAGCCAATGAGCACACCCTGCACTCCTGGGATCCATCTTACACCAGCCAGCAACCACAAGATAGAAGAATTTAACAAACTAGGGGTATCCTATTGGTCACCTATAGGACAACTTCATTTCATAGCTGGACTTTCTCGGCCCAAAATCAGCTATACCATGTCATCTCTGGCAAGGTTCTCCAAAACCCTGGGATTGCTCACTGGATGGAGGTACTCAGGGTGTGGAAATATCTAGGAAGTTCCAAAAATCAACAGCTTCTGATCTCCAAGAAAAAATATTTGGAAAACCTCAAATGCTACAGCAACTTGACATGGGCTGACAATCCAATCACTAGAACTTCAAAGTTGGGGTTCATCTGTTTCTACCAGGGATTGCCTCTCTACTGGACTAGTTGACACCAGAGAAATATGTAAAGATAGATGCATGAATCTCAAAGATGGTGACACGCACACTTTTGCACCCACGGTGTAAGACTCCAAACGGTGCTAGGCCGTGGCAGTGCTGTGGAGGGGAAAGGTGCTGTTTAGGCTGCCCTCCTGAGTGTTACAAAAATATTTAAATGTAACCAAGATCAAAGTCCAGAACCTGGTAAACAAGGGACCAAGTGTAAGAGGATAAAGATTATAGTAGTTGGTAGCTGGAGAAACAACACTATCTGAGGCAAGATGACGCTGGAAAAACCTTGAATAGAAGAAGTCAAGGTTTGTTCAGAGTTCAACAGACAAGGCAATTTGTAAGTAACAACGCCCACAAGATAATAGATCTGGTTGTCAGCAGAAGCTTAGGAAAAATCAACTCAATCCCAAACAACCTCCAGTTTCTCAATGAACCTGCCCAACTCTCCGCAATCAAGCGCTTGAAGGTTACCAGATAACTGTGGTTGGCTGCACAAGACAAAGCCAATTGTTTGGAGTAGCTCTAGAAGCAAAACAATAACTGATTCAAACAAGAATAACCCAGCACTTTTCAAGGGACTCAAGAGTAGCGTGGCAGAATTCAACTCCAAAGAAATGAAGGGATGTTTAACACTCCAGGTTTTAAGCTTAAAAAAACCTCTTCAGTAAAACGTGACTGGTTCCAGAAAGATAATCAAAGGATTATCAGGAGCAGTATGGTTGGATAAAGGGATCAGGAGTGGTCTAACATACTCAAGAATTCAATCAGTCAAATTCCTCTTCAACCAGCAAAGCTATTGGTTGGTGATAAGGATCAGGGATCAGGGTTTTGAGTGTGGAGGCTCAGGTATCAAGGGGCAATCATAGATATACCCCAATTTTAGTCTCAGATAAAGGGGAATGAGACCCCACAGATGATTTAATTTCAAGATGATAGTGATACTCACTGGTAGGGTAGGATCTGATGTGTTGCCCCTCCCAAAAGGCAGGGGAGAGCCCCTCCTTATATGGGAAGGGGGCCCTGTTAGACTATGTACAAATGATACTGCAAATAGAGCGGATTTTTTTGTTTTTTGATTTTCAGATGATCAGAAAAATTTGATCACTCAGGCCGGTGGAAATCCGGCCTCCCTGACTGGGGTGGGATCCTTCTCATCCCTTCACCATCTCTTGCGTCAGTCCGCAGATGGGCGCGCGCGACAACATTGGGATCACCCACCCCTCACCCAAAGGCAAAAGGGGTGGGAAAAGTAAATGGACCAGACCGCCCACAGGTGTCCGCGGGTGGTAGACAACAGTCTCCCACCCCCACCCAAAGATGGAAGGGGGTGCAAGATATTGATGGATTGGTGTTGGGGTGGGGCAAGATGAGGGTGGAGGATGTTGGGATGATGGATTGTTAGTGGAAGCATTGACATCCAATCAAGATGGGACAAGATTGGATTCAAAGGTGGTTTGACAAGGGATTAGGATGAGTTCTTGGAGAAGAGATCGGATGATGGGTTTTGTCAAGGTCCAATTGGGAGGTAAGCTTGTCTATCAAATTAGACATGAGGTAGGGAACAGATTTGGGATTGGGGAACAAAGGCCATGGTCGATTGCTTTGTTGGACTGCTTGTTGGATGATGGCATACATCTTGGATTGTTCCCAACGGAGGCTGATAAGAGTTTGACACCGTAGGACCAAAAAGAGATCAAGCACAAGGTTCAGAAGACAATGAGGTAAGATAAAAATTGACCTAATTGCTTATCATTAGAATCATCATCATCCCAACTGAGACCGTGAGGATCCTGGAAGGTGGTGATCAAGCTGGTAATGAGGGCAATGGGTAAAGAGTTGGAGTTCATGAAGATTGAGAAGCTGAGGCAAAAGTTACGCTGAGATCTTGGTAATCTGAACGCTCAAGTGAGGCACCAAGCAACAAGTAGGGAGGTGAGGGAGATGATGAAGAAGCTTAGAGGGAAGATCCATAGATCAATCAATTTTTCCAAGGTGAGACTGAAGGAAACCTTGCTGAACATGAGAGCGGGGGTGAAGAAGGAGACATTAATCTTGTTGAGCGTGGACTTGGATCTTGAGTCAATGATGCCCTTCAAGCTGAGAATATAACCGGCCAAGAAGAGTAGGACAACCTCCAAGATACTCAAGCTGACCAAGGAGATGATGATAGGAATCTACTTGGTGGATTGGTGGATGGGTTTGGAGTGGGATATCTTGGCCCGAGCGGGTCTTGGCCCCCGCCTTTGGGCAAAAGGAAGGGGGGAAAAAAGAGAGAAGGGATCAAACACAATTCCTAGGTGATGAGACCAAGAGAGGCCTGTTCTAGACTACTGGGACAGAGGAATTTTTGGAAGGATGAGGAAATTGGAGGAGTGATACTAATAAAAAAAATTCCATTTTTTTTTTGTTTTTTTTTTTTTTGAATGACACCTAAATAAAAGCATTGTAAAAATTTTTTTGAATTTTCTGCATCTGGTCCAGGGTGGCCAGATTTGGTCACCACATCTCTCCCCAACTTACAGACTGTCCCTAGTCTGCATCTGAGCTTGATTTCATAAAAAAAAGAAAGGAAAGATGATTGAACATAAGGAATGGCCATTTGATCTGGAGGGTGATTTGAAAAGAATATCTTGATCCATCCAAAGAAAATCGTAGAGTTGACTTTGATAAAATGAAGAAAGCGTCCCAGGTGCTCACGTATGTGGCATAAAGTAGAGTTTCACAACAAAATGCAGCAGATGACCCTGGTGGTGCACAATTGGGAGGACTTACTTCTGATTGAAGTTGTCTCCACAACAATGAAATTTCTTGACCTTATCAGCAGATAAACTTCTGGCCATCTGAGTACCATACAGTTCCTCCAAAACATATGATTCACCTCTGACTTGACGGACCACTTGATAAGAACCATTCCAGCAATTGGAAAAAAGCTTTCCCCACTGAGTTTCCAAGGATCAATTATAAGCTAAAACTAGATCACCAGGATTCAAGGGATCCCTGAATTGATTGGAATGCTTATCCTACGAATACTGGACTGATTTTTCCCTTGACTCCATCATTTTTGAATAAGCTTTGTCACAAACATCTTCACTTTGCTCCAGTTTCTTGGATCTTGAAACCAATAGATCAGTGGTGGAAGAAACCTTTTCCAAAGAAATACCTAAGAAAGATTCCTTTTCAAGATCAAGAGGAAGGACAGCCCTTTTACCAAAGAGGATTTTGTAAGGTAAGTAACCAGTAGTTTGTTTAGTTGAAATTTGATCAGAGAAGAGGACCAGAGGAAGAAATTTGTGACAATTCTTTCCTCTTTTGCCAGCCAACTTGACAAGAGCAGCCTTCAAAGGGGCATTCCCTCTTTCCACCATGCCTTGTCCTTCAGGATAATAAGGAGTGGTCACCCTATGTTGACCAGGAAGCAATCCAATCATTTTGGCCAGTTGCCACCAAACTCAGAGCCACCATCAGTTGAATAAGATTGAGCCAAGCCATAACACATTATCCAAGTCTCAGAAAGGAAGGCTGCTCCTGATTCAAAACTGAGGTTCTTAAGAAATTTTGCTTCAACCCATCCAGCAAAATCATCTCTAGCCACAATGAGGTACTTAGCTCCACCATCCTTAATGTGAACCACATCCATAGCAATCCTTCCAAAGAAAGTGGAATCTCCAGTGGGATAATAAATTTTGGCCAGGCGCCTAAGATCACGTTTCTGACATACTTCACAACTCTTGCACCATTGAGAGACTAATTTCTTCAAAGATGGCCACCAGAATTGTTTGGATATATGTTGATAGGTTTTGGTTTCCCCGCAATGCCCAAGGTGTTCATGGAGACTTTTGAGGATTGAATCTTTTTTTGAGGGGATAGTGACAACAATAAGAGCACAAGGATTGCCTCTTTTCATAAGCCTAGTACCTTGCACAAAGAAATTGGAGGACTTCCTTTTGAGTGATTGGAAATATTTAGCAGAGAGATCAGGAGGCCTTTGGAGAGTGGAAAGGTACTGCTCTAATTTTAGCCAGAAACCTTGTTGGAAGACAGAATAATCTTGGGAGGAAATTGTGAAGACTGGATGAATTATAGGCTCCTCCTCATCAAAGTCCACTCCAACATTGGATTCTTCATCTCCAAGGGGGCGTCAAGATAAACCATCAGGCATGGTGAAGGATGTTCCAGGCCTATGAAAAATATCAAAAGAGAAAAGTTGGATGAAGGCCACCCAACAAGTCATAGGAGCATTTGGGAGGCTGGGGGCATTGATAAATTTGATGATGGATTGTGCGTTGACTTGTAACTCAAAGTGTTGACCCCAGTGGACAGTTTGGAGTTTCTTCAACATTTGAGCCGCGCCACAGAGTTCCAGTTTTGGTTGGGATTACCTGGATTCTACATCTGAAAATAACAAGGATTCATAGAGAGCAGGACGGTCCAAACCATTTTCATCTTCCTGAGTGAGTACAGCCCCAACAGATTGATAACTAGAATCAACAGCCAGTTTGATCTTTCCAGCTCCAGGTCCATAAGCAATCTTTTTCAAGACTATTTCTTTGCCAAAAATCATTTTAAGTAGCTGAAAAGAATTTTCAAAATCTTGGGTCCAGATCCACGCAGCATATTTTCTGGTCAGGCAATGTAGGGGAGCACAGATTTTGGATTGAGATGGGATAAAGATTTGAACATAAGTGTCAGCCATGAGACATGCATTGGTGTCCTATAGGCTGCCCAACTCACAAGTCTTGGTAGTATAGTGGTTAAGGAATGTCTAAGTACCCTTTGGAGTACCTAGGTAGTGTGTTCAAGCCTCCATTAGTCCATTACATATCCATATTTTTGACATATAAAGTTTCATATAATCATGATTTTATAGTATGTCTTAATATTAGAAATCATCCCATAAAACCTTGAAGGCTTATATTATAATTTATGGGAGATCTTATAGCTTTAATCTAGATTACAATCCTCTGGAAGCTTCCAATTGGATGTACAATTAATGTACTTAAAGATTTCCCTCTGTGGAAACTATATTCTGTGATAATCCTTATCTACCATAACCCAGATTTTTAGGTGAATTGTAAATTATTTTCTAAGAAATCTCCTTCCAGCTTGTAGATAACTTTCAAGAATTTTATCATTCTGGAAAAGCGTACACTCAGAAGCTAGGAAACTCCCCTGGTGCAGATAAACTCTGTGGGAATACTTACCCAGAGTATACATATCTATGTGGATTAAAAATATCTAATAATATGGTTTTAATTATTTGAACACATACTCTGATGGATCTACAGAGAGTTAGAGGGTAAGCAAATGGATTCTGAAGCCTTGAGAGAGTCCTCTTGAAGGGGAATAAGTGACTGGGGTGATTCCCCCCATCACTTTAAACTTCTGAGTAAATAAATTACAACCTTACCTTGAAAATAGACCCCAATGAGTATGTAAATGTTATTCTACATTGGGGATGATTTCTTGGGGATCTGAGCAACTGGAGACAAAATCTAGGACAGTGGTTTACTCCCCTGATGATTCCCTGAGTCCCCCTGAGGACTCTTGCAATATAAAAGAGGAGGGTCTTGTCCCTACAAGACCTATTCCTCATTGTATTCAATAAACCAGATAGTGCATATTAACAAGCCCATCCAACTTAGTCCACCAAGAGGATTGACTGGGGCCTTTTTATTCAACATCTTATTATATTATCAATCAAACAATCAACTTCAATTTCGAGTCCAAGGTCCTATTGGAGTTATAGTCCTTTTTAGGCTATCATAAAGGGTGTGAGCTTCCTTGTGTAAGCAAGTCTCCTTTGAGCTTTATTTATTAAAGCTAGGCCCCTTATCTCTTTAGAGGTTCAAGGTGTGGCTTTTTTACTCCTGATAACTTACTATCAGTTGAGTTTTTTATTGATATTATCAGTGTAATAATTAAAACTGATATTTGGCAATTATTATTATTTTTTTGCAGGTATCTGCAACAGCTACTATAGCAATAGAGGCAATACTCTGACAATAAGTGACAGAACCTAGAAAACCCCTGACTTCAATCGGATTGATGGGAGTAGGCCAAGAGAAGATTTTTTTGACTTTGGATGGAGCCATCCTTCTTCCTTCCTTGCAGACCACATGAGCCAAAATTTCCAGAGCGGGGACACAGGAAGCCAATTTGGATCCACAGACAGTGAGGCCAGATTCTTCAATTTGGAACAAGATCCTTTCCAAAGTGGTTGCATATTCCCGGATAAATCAACGGATTCCTGAATGACAGGGTAAGATCTCATTGTTATTAACAGTAACTGGTCCTTTAATTCCGCCATTGTCAATGAAGATACCAGCATGATCAGGGATTTCATCCTGGATGACGCAAACCATCTGAGCCTGATAGACTGCAACCAAGTTGCTGGCACCTTGAGGCAATCAAGTAAGTTGGAAAGGACCAAGGGAAGTATTGAATGTAGTGAGAGGGCAAGAAATTGGATTTAAGGACCGTTTGTCATAGCCACCCATAATGACACCTAGACCATAGAAAGCTCTCCCAGAGAAGGATTCAACAAATTCTTCAGTAGCAGGGGGAATACCAGAGTCTTTAATAGTAACCTTATTTAGCAGCTGGAGATTGTGAACTATTCTAAGTTTACCCTTACTTTTAAGGACACAGAAAACAGGACTGGAATAACTAGAAGTTGACTGTTTGTATAAACCGGTTCTGACTTGTTCCCAGACCAACTGGATGAACTCGTTGACTTTGGCAGCCGGGATTGGGATCTTTTTATTTTGCCAGGGATCATGTTCCACTACAGGAATGATATAAGGAAGACCATAGGATTCTTTCAAGAGACCTCTATCTTCTTCACAGAAAGAAATAGCTTTTTCCCTAAGAGCCAAGAAATTTTTGATCAAATACAACTCATCAGGTAGAAGCCATCCATCTGGTCCAAAGTTGACTACGCTCAGACGTTCTTTGGTGACACGACCAGAGGGGATGAATGGACCAGCAAGAGATCAAGGTAAACCACAGTAAGGATCGGGGGATAGAGGAGGACACCTAAGAGGAGGGTTGAGATTGAGAAGCATTGGTTGGTTGACTGGTTGGATCTTCCTGGAAACCGGTTTATATTTGGAGGAAAAAGAGAGCGGTTCTTGTTTTCGCCAAGAGTTGACTAGAGAGATATGACTCCAAGGATTGAGACCAAGTTCTAACGCCTTCCAAGTTCAATGTTCCGCAACGTTTTCAAAAGGTGCCTTTTCCCTAAAAGTAGTCCCAGGGGATAATGCATTGCTCACATGTGTGGAACAAGGTAGGGTTTAAAAAATGATAGTAGTAGGATACCCTGGTGGTGCACAATTGGGAGGACTTACTTCTACCCCAATTTGCCTCCAATCAAGCCCATATTCTTCCATACCAAGGCCACCAAAAATAGGATCAAGATTGGGATCTAGTTTAGACTAATTGTGGAGATTCAAACCGGAACTGAGAGAAGGTTGATTAGGAATAAGAGTACAAGGAAAAGAAGAAACAACAGATGAAGAAGAAATATTTTTGGATTTTTCCATTTTGATTTTTGATATTTTTGATATCAGAAAAAAAGATTGAAAAGAAAGAGAAATAAGCCTCTGGGATGAGAGTTGACCCTTGGGTTGAAGTTTGAGGCTGAAAAGAACTACAACTATTAGTAGGATCAACTACTCCCATAAAAAATGAAAGGAACTGGAATTATCCTTCTGTTTAGAAAAATGACCGGGGAAATCTCTTTCCCAGAAACCAGAATCCAAAGAACAAAGAGGAAACTCAATTTTTCTACCATCTGAATCGGGGAGGAGGATTCTCTCACCAACTTGATTGGAAAACATGATAGTTGCTCCAAAGTTGATTAAGAAAGGTTGACCCAAGATCATAGGTCCATCCAAGCATGTGATCCAGAAATGACAAGTTCCAACAATTTTTTGGCCAATCCGGACTGGAACGTCTTCAATGATTCAAACCAATTAGCAAGACTGGTTCCCTATTCCATACACTGAGGAGGTGAAGCTGACCCTAGGGCTGAGTTTCAGTTTGCAGGCCATAGCATTGAGATCAAGTTGAGCTGAGAGCCAGAGTCAACAAGGAGAAAGACCATTTTAGCTGATTCACCAAGATGGCAGGGAAGAAAACCAAGAGGACATGAGTAAAGACTAGGCTCAGAAGAGGGATCTGTTCCACCAGAATCCTCTATCAAAGTTCCAGAGGAGACCTTGAGTTCCTCAGGACCAATTTCCACATGTTGACAAGAAACCCATTTTTTCATTCCTTCAGCAAAAGATGAAGATATCAACAGGAGTTCAGCCACAGATAGATCAGGAATTTTAAGATCAGAAATTTTTATTAATACCCCTTCCACAGCATTGGGGTGATCTTTGGAAATTCCCCTCTCAAACCAAACTTTGGGCTGGGTGGAGGGAGAAAGATTGGGTGAAGCAGGAACAGGATAAGGGTGATCTTGAGACCTTTCCATGAGTGGTTCTTTTTCCAACTCCATTTCTTCTACATCAGAAGAGAGATCAGGTGAGGATCTTCATTTGGGTGGTTTTCAAAGGATTGAGGTTGGCAAGAAAGGAGCTTTATGAGGTTTGGGCTCCTCATGTTGCTTCCTAGCTGGATTGGATTGGTAAGTACCAACCAGAGAGGAGGAGGAAATAGCTGGGGGGATACCAGGGTTAAAGAGTACCACAAGAAGATCAGAAATCCACAGAAGCCAAGGATGCCTTCATAGAAGGGGGTGGCTGGTAAGAGGCCACCACATGACAACTGGGGAAAGACAAATTGAAGGGGATTTGGGCACCATTAGGAAGAAAGAAGTTATTCCCTTTTTGTTCTACCAATTTCTTGTCTTTGTCCTTCTGGAGTTTGAGACATTGACTGGTGTAAGACTCCAAATGGCGCAGGGTGTTGGCAGTTCTGTAGAGGGGATAGGTGCTTTTTTAGGCTGCCCTCCTGAGTTTTACAAAAATATTTAAATGTAACCAATACCAAAATCCAGAACCTGGTAAACGGGGAACCAAAAGTAAGAGGATAAAGATTGTAATGGTCGGTAGCTGGGAGACAACACTGTCTGAGGCAAGATGATGTTGGGGAAAGCTTGAATAGAAGGAGTCAAAAATTGTTAAGATTTCAACAAGACAAGGCAATTGTGAGTGACAAGGCCCACAAGCTAATAGCTCTGGTTGTCAGCAGGAGCTTAGGAAAGATCAACTCAATCCCAAACAACCTCCAGGTTCTCAATGTACCTTCCCAACTCTCCGCAATCAAGCCCTTGAAGGGTACCAGATAACTGTGGGTGGCTGCGCAAGACAAAGCTCATTGTTTGAAGAAGCTCTAGAATCAAAACAATAACTGATTCAAACAAGAATAACCCAACGCTTCTCAAGGGACTCAAGAGTAGCGTGACAGAATTCAACTTCAAAAGAAGTGAAGGGAGGTTTAACACTCCAGGTTTTAAGATTAATAAAACCTTTTCAGTCAAACGTGACTGGTTCCAGAAAGATAATCAAAAGATGATCAGGCCCAGTATGGTCAGATAAAGGGCTCAGGAGTGGTGTAACACAATCAAGAATTTGATTAGCCAAATTCTTCTTCAACCAGCAAAGCTATTGGTTGGTGAGAAGGATCAAGGATCAAGGGGTTTGAGTATGGAGGCTCAACAATCAAGGGGTTTGAGTATGGAGTCTCAAGGATCAAGGGGCAATCATAGATTTCTGATGTGATGATAGGATTATGCTCATACCATGCCGGATCATTCCATGCTGGATGATGTTCCAAAAAGGCAGGGGAGAGCCCCTCCTTATATGGGAAGGAGGCCCTATTAGACTATGTACAACTGATTCTACAATTAGAGCGGAAAAAGAAAGAAAATCAGGTCATCTCTTGCGTCCGTCCGTGGATGGGCGTGCGCAACAATACCGGAATCACCCACCCCTTTTCCAAAGGCGGACAGGGTGGGAAAGGAAAACAAACTAGACCAGACTGCCCCTGTAAGACTCCAAACGGTGCTAGGCCGTGGCAGTTATGTGGAGGGGAAAAGTGCTGTTTAGTCTGCCCCCCTGAGTGTTACAAAAAGATTTAAATGTAACCAAGATCAAGGTCCAGAACCTGGTAAATGAGGAATCAAGGAGTAGAGGATAAAGGTGATAATAGTTTGGTAGCAATGGAACAGCACTATCTGACACAAGATTATGCAGGGAAAAACTTGAACAAAAGAAGCTAAAGTCCCCTCAGAGTTCAAAGAACAAAAGCTTTTGTATGTAAACAACGCTCACACACTAATAACTCTGGTCTTCAGAAGAAGATTGGGGATGATCAACTCAAACCCAAGCAACCTCCAGGTTCTCAATGAACCTGCCCAACTCTCCGCAATCAAGCGCTTGAAGGGTACCAGATAACTGTGGGTGGATGTACAGGACAAAGCACAATGTTTAAGAAGCTCCGAAGCAAACAGTAACTGATTTGAAGCAAGTATAACCTTGACACTTCTCAAGAAACTCAAGAATAGGCTGGAAGAATGCAACTCCAAAGAAGATAAGGCGAGGTATGACACTCCAGGTCTTAAGCTTAATAAAACCTCTTCAATCAATTGTGATTGGATCCAGAAATGTGATCAGGGATCAGAACCAGTATGGTCAGAGAAAGGGATCAAGGAGTGGTATAACACACTCAAAAATTCCAACAGACAGAATTTTTCTTCAACCAGCAAGGCTATTGGTTGGTGATAAGGATCAAGGATCAAGGGTTTGAGTATGGAAGCTCAAGGATCAAGGGTGTGCTGATTTCATGCCGGATAATTCCATGCTCCAATGATTGATCCAAAAGGCAGGGGAGAGCCCCTCCTTATATGGGCAGGAGGCCCTGCTAGACTATGTACAACGGATTCTACAAATAGAGCGGAAAAGGGAAGAAAATCATGCGGTCACTTGCGTCCGTCCATGGATGGGCGCACGCAACAATACCAGAATCACCCACCCCTCGTCCAAAGGCGGACAGGGTGGGAAAGAGAAATGAACTAATCCCCAGCGGATGTCCGCGGGCGGTAGTTGGCACTCTTCACCCCTTTTCCAAAGGCGGAAGTGGGTGGGAGAGCCCCAGGAAAGGGGACGGATGAAGTCCGTGAGAGCGCAGATGGGCGGATAGGAGATTGGCTTGAGATGGTTGAGTAAATCCTGACAGGCTTGAGATTCACTACTGATAGATCAAGTGAGATGGGAGACTTGACGGATCCAAAGATTTGCCAAATGCTTGGGGGTGCAGTTGGGATGGATTTGGTAAATCATGGATGAACCCCGCGCAATGGTAGCAATGAGGAGCTTGGGACGCACGACAACGAAGATGAGGACACGCAATGGCAAGGATGATGAGCAAGGCGGATGAAGGACACGCAACGCGCGACACGCGCGGATAAAAGGGCGCGCGTCGCGCCTTGCGCGTGAGGCGCCTAGATGAAGGACATGCGACCCACAATGATGACGGATTGGACAAGCCTGAGGATAAGTTTTTTTTTTTTTGATGCCGGACGGTATGTTTGCGCAACAGTTTATGGGTTGAGGTCTCAAGGCAGCCAGGGTGTCCAGGATGGGGCACCACATCTCTCCCCAACTTACAGACTGTCCCTAGTCTGCTCCCAAGTTTGATGCCATAGAAAAAGGAAGGAAAGAAAGATGATTGAAACCAAAGAATGGCCACTTTGATCTCAAGAGTGGTTGAGAAAAAATATGTTGATCCAACCAAAAATCCTAGAAGTGGCTGAGATGCAATGAAGGAGGCGTCCCAAGTTCTCACACGCGTGGCATGAATTAGAGTTTTTACAAAACAACAAGGATCTTGCCAAGATGGTGCACAATTGGGAGGACTTACTTGTGGACCAAGTTGCCTCCACAAGAGTGAAATTTCTTGACCTGATCAGCAGAGAACCTTCTGGTCATCTGAGTACCATCCAGCTCCTCCAAAAGATATGATCCACCTCTAACTTGACGGACTACTCGGTAAGGACCATTCCAGCAGTGAGAGAAAAGCTTTCCCCACTGAGTTTCCAAGGAACAATTATAAGCCAATACCAGGTCACCAGGGTTTAAAGGGTCCCTGATTTGATTTAGTTGTTTATCTTCCCAATACTGAACTGATTTTGCTCTTGATTCCATCATCTTCTGATAAGCTTCATTACAAATATCTTCACCCCACTCCAGTTGCTTTGATCTGGCAACTAATAGGTCAGTAGTTGAGGAAACTTGTTCCCAGGAGATGCCCAAGAAATACTCCATTTCAAGATCAAGAGGAAGAACAGCCCTCTGACCAAAGATGATTTCATAAGGAGAGTAACCAGTGGTTTGCTTGGTGGAAATTTGATCAGAGAAGAGGACCAAGGGGAGAAACTTTTGAGAATTCTTGCCACTTTCACCCGCCAATTTGACAAGAGCAGAGCTCAAAGGAGCATGGCCTCTTTCCACCATGCCTTGTCCTTCAGGATAATAGGAAGTAGTAACTCTATGTTTTCCAGGGAGCTATCTGATCATTTCAACAAGTTTTCCACCAAATTCCCAGCCACCATCCGTAGAATAAGATTGGGCCCAGCCATAACGCATTGTCCAAGTCTCATGAAGGAAAGCTGCTACTGATTCAGAGCTGAGGTTCTTAAGGAACTTTGCTTCAACCCATCCAGAAAAATCATCTCTAGCCACAATGAGGTACTTAGCGCCAGCAACCTTAATGTGAACCACATCCATAGCAATCCTCCCAAAGACAGTGGACTCTCTAGTGGGGTAACAAATTTCGGCCTGGAGCCAAAGATCACGTTTCTGGCACACTTCACAACTCCTACACCATTGAGCAACGGATTTCTTCAGGGATGGCCACCAAAATTGTTTGGATATTTTTTGATAAGTTTCAGTTTCCCCACGATGACCAAGGCCTTCATGGAGATTTTCCAGGATCAAATCTTGCTCAGAAGGGATAGTGACCACAACAAGTGCACAAGGAGTTGCTCTTTTAATAAGCCTAGAACCTTGGACAAAGAAGTTGGAGGACTTCCTTTTAAGGGACCAAAATTCATTGGCAGAGAGATCAGGGGGTCTTTGGAGAGTTGAAAGATACTGCTCCAACTTAAGCCAGAAAACTTTCTGGGAACCAGAGTAATTTTGGGAGGAGAAGGCAAAGACAGGGCGGACCAAGGGTTCTTCCTCATCAAAATCCATTCCAACCTCTGATTCATTGTCTCCAATAGGTTGTCAAGATAAACCATCAGGCATGGTGAAAGACTTTCCAGGCCTGTGAACAATATAAAAACATAACAACTGGATGAAAGCCACCCAATGAGTCATTGGAGCATTTGGAAGGCTGGGGGCGTTGATCATTTCAATAATGGATTGTGCATTGACTTGTAACTTGAAGTGTTGACCCCAAAGGACAGTCTGAAGCTTCTTCAACATTCGGGCCACACAGCAAAGTTCCAGTTTTGGCTGGGAGTACCTCAATTCCACATCTGAGAAAAGAAGAGATTCATACAGAGCAGGACGATCCAAACCATTTTCATCTTCCTGGGTAAGAACAGCACCAACAGATTGATAACTTGAGTCCACTGCCAGCTTGATCTTGCCGGCTCTGGGTCCATAAGTGATCTTTTTCAAAACAATGTCTTTCCCAAAAATTTTTTTGAGCAACTGAAATGATTGTTTGCAGTCTTGGGTCCAAATCCATTCAGCATCCTTCCTGGTTAAGCAATGCAAGGGAATACAGATTTTGGATAATGAGGGAATGAGATCCTGAAATAAGTTACAACACCTAGGAAACCTCTAACTTCCGTTGGATTTATTGGGGTAGGCCAGGAGATGATTTTGTTGAATTTAGAGGGTGCCATCCTTCTTCCATCCTTGCAGACTATATGACCAATGATTTCCAAGGCAGGGAAACAGGCGGCAAGTTTTGATCCAGAGACAGTAAGGCCAGATTCCTCAATTCAAAAAAAAATTCTTTCCAAGACAGTAGCATACTCCCGGATAAATTGTCGGATTCCTGAGTGCCAAGGTAAGAGCTCATTATCATAGTCAGAAACTGGACCTTTAATCCCACCATCATCAATAAAGATACCCACATTATCCGGGATTTTCTCCTGGAGGATCCACATCATCTGAGCCTGATAGACTGCAACGGAGTTGGTGGCACCTTGAGGCAATTGAGTCAGCTTAAATTGACAAAGGGGAGTATTGAAAGTAGTGAGGGGACAAGAAATAGGATGCAAGGATTGTTTGTCATAGCCACCCATAATGTCACCTAAACCATAGCAAGCTCTCCCAGAGAATGATTCAACAAATTCTTCAGTGGCAGGCTGCACGCCAGAGTCTTTAATAGAAACTTTATTAAGAGTTTGGAGATCATGAACCACTCTAAGTTTACCATTACTCCTTAGAACACAGAAAACAGGACTGGAATAGCTAGAAATTGATTTTTCTTATAAACAGGTTTGGACTCGTTTGCGGACCAACTTGGGAAATTTATCAACTTTAGCAGCAGGTATTTGGATGTTTTTATTTTGCCAAGGGTCATGTTCAACCACAGGGATGATGTAAGGGTGAATGTAGGATTCTTTCAAGAGACTTCTCTCTTCTTCACCAAATGCAATAGATCTTTCCCTTAGAGACAAAATATTTTTGATCAGATTTAACTCATCAGGAAGAAGCCATCCATCTGGACCAAATTTGACCACTTTCAGATGTTCTTCAGTGACCCGACCAGAGGGAATAAATGGACCAGTGAGGGATTTGGATAGACCACAGTAGGGATCGCGGGATAGAGGAGGACGCATAAGAGGAGGATTGAGGTTGAGAGGCATTGGTTGGTTGACAGGCTGGACCTTCTTTGTAACTGGTTTGTACTTGGTGGCAAAGGAGAGGAATCCTTGCCTCCTCCAAGCATTGACAAGTGAGACCTGACTACAAAAACTGAGGCCATACTCCAACATCTTCCAAGTCCGATGTTCTGCTACGTCTGTGAAATGTTCCTTCTCCATAAAAGAGGATCCAAAAGATAACACATTGCTCACATGTGTGGCACAGGGTAGAGTTTCGAAAACGACAGTAGTAGAAGCCCTTGATGGTGCACAATTGGGAGGACTTACTTTTACCCCAAATTGCCCCCACCAAAGACCATACTCCTTCATACCAAAGCCACCAAGAAAAGATTCAAGATCAAGATCTAGTTTAGACTCATTGTGGAGATTTAAAACCCAAATAGAGGATGAGTGATCAGGCTGAAAAGAAAAAGGAAAAGAAGATACAACAGATCCAGAAAGAGAAGAAATATTTTTGGATTTTTAGAATTTTTCATGTGTTTGGGTTTTGATCTTATTTGGATGAGAAGAAAATGATGAGGAAAAAGAAAAATATGCCTCTGAGGTGGGCGTTGGTCCATGAGTTGAAGTCTGAGGCTGAGAAGAACTACAACTATCAGTAGGGCCAACTATTCTGCTAAAAAATGAGGATGAAAGGAATGAGAGTTTTCTTTCTGCTTTCCTTTCAGGACAGATTTGGGAGGATGACCAGGGAAGTCTCTTTCCCAACAACCAGAATCCAAAGAACAAAGGGGAACTTCAATCTTTCTGCCATCAGCATCAGGGAGGAGAATTCTCTCCCCAATTTGATCAGAAAACATCAGGGTAGCACCAAAGTCCATTAAGAAAGGCCTTCCCAAGATCATGGGACCATCCAGACGAGTGATCCAGAAGTGACAGGTGCCCACAATATTTTGACCAATTCAAACAGGAATATCCTCAGCAATACCAACCAATTCACAGGACTGATTCCCAATTCCATAAACTGCAGAGTTGAAACTGACCCTTGGGCTAAGTTTAAGGTTGCAGGCCATGGAGTCCGAAATCAAGTTGAGCTGAGAACCCAAATCCACAAGGAGAGAAACCGTTTTAGTTGAATCACCAAAACAACATGGAAGAAAACCAAGAGGACAGGAATACGGGTTGGTATCTGAAGAGGGATCTGTTCCACCAGAATCCTCTATCAGAGTAACAGAGGAGAACTTTAATTTTTCCGGACCAATCTTCACATGTCAACAAGAAACCCATTGCTTCATCCCATCTGCCACAGAGGGAGAAATTGACAGGAGTTCAGCCACAGATAGATCAGGGATTTTAAGATCAGAAATTTTCTTTAATACTCCTTCCACAGCATTAGGGTAGTCCTTGGAGATGCCCCTCTCAAACCAAACTTTGGGCTGGGTTGAAGGAGGAGGATCAGGTGCAATAGGTGATGGAAGAGGATCTGAGGGTTGGGCAGGTTGAAGCAGGGGAGGATCAGAGTTGTCTTGGAACCTTTCCATAAGTGGTTCCCTTTCTACTTCCATGTATTCCACATCAGAGGAAGGAGGCTCAGGTGAAGATCGGTGTTTAACGGGTTTTTGCAGAGTGGAGGATGGGACAGGAGGAGACTTATGAGGTTTTTGTTCCTCATGGTGTTTCCTAGCTGGATTGGATTGGAAGGTGCCAGGGAAGCTCGAAGAAGTAATAGCTGGGGGATACCAAGTTTGCAGGGTTCCACAGGATGATCAAAAATCCACAGAGACCAAGGATGCCTTCTTAGGAGTTGGTGGTTGGTATGAGGCCACCACATGACAGATCAGAAAAGACAAATCAAAAGGGATCAAAGCACCTTTAGGAAGGAAAAAATTATTTCCCTTCTGCTCTACTAACCTCTCCTCCTTGTCCTTCTGGAGTTCAGGACATCTACCGGTACCATGGCCTTCCCTATGGCAATAAGAACAGACTATAGTAGACTTAGGAACAGAATTGGCAGGTTTAGGAGTGGCTAAAGAGGATATTTTCTGATCTATTTTATTCACAAATGCCTGAAGTAATTTAGTGATCTCATCTATAGTAGGTGTCTCCCGGTGATTCTGAGGATTGGGTTTAGGTCTGCAATTGGCTTCCATCTTATTCATGATTTTGTTAGATGCTTGAAAAGAGGGGGCAAGGACTGGTTCAGTGATTTTAGGTTTTTCAAAGGTGAGAGCTGTTTGACCTTTCATCACTTTATCCAAAGTATTCCTAAGAACCATGAAAGCAGGGAGCTTGAACCAATTGTCTCTGTTTGTTATCATGGATCCATATTTCCCCAATTCATCCTTAATTATTTCCTGCACTCCTGGAGAGAAAGACTGAAAAAATTGCACTCAAATTTTGTCCAACATATCAATGTGATTGTTCCGGATAAGATAGGACTGAACAGGGTCCCAAGATTTTCTAAAAGTCTGATAGTCAGAGGCTGATAAGATACCACCATTGGAGATCCATTGAGAAACCAGGGCATCCAAGTCTTGCAAAGTAAATCTAACTACATCTATTTTTCCCCGATAGGCTAACATAGCCTCCTTCAGGAGCCACCAGTTGTGAGTTTTGTATCCCTCAAACGATTCAATAACCTCCATAACTTTTTCAGAAGAGATAAAAAATTGTAACTGATAAGCCATATCATATTCACTGGCACCATCCACTTCCGCAGCCATCTCATAGGATTCCAGGAACTGTTTGACATTGGTCCCATTGAAGACTAAGTTTTTGTTCTGAGGTTTGATTGTGACCATCTTGGGCCAACCAGATAAAGAGGATCCAGCAGATTCCATTTTGAAGGGTTCCTAAGAGATCCAAACGAGCAGAGTTCCAAGGTGGCTCACAAGTGTGGCAAGAGTAGATTTTCACAAAAACGACAAGGATCTTGCCCAGACGGTGCACAATTGGGAGGACTTACTTCTGGACCAAGCTGCCTCCACGGGTCAGATCTGAAAAAAAAAACAAACAGAAAAAGAAAAGAAAAATATTGGATTGGATCTTGGAGTTGATTCTTCAAGTTGGGACTGTAAATCCCAAGGTTGCTGGTTTGATCTTGGCCTGGGGGACCAAATGTAAGACTCCAAACAGTGCTAGGCTGTGGCAGTTCTGTGGAGGGGAAAAGTGCCGTTTAGGCTGCCCTCCTGAGTGTTACAAAAATATTTAAATGTAACCAAGATCAAGGTCCAGAACCTGGTAAATGAGGAATCAAGGAGGAGAGGATAAAGATGATAATAGTTTGGTAGCAATGGAAAAGCACTATCTGAGACAAGATTATGTAGGGAAAAACTTGAACAAAAGAAGCTAAAGTCCCCTTAGAGTTCAAAGAACAAAAGCTGTTGTATGTAAGCAACGCCCACACACTAATAACTCTGGTTGTCACCAGAAGATTGGGGATGATCAACTCAAACCCAAGCAACCTCCAGGTTCTCAATGAACCTGCCCAACTTTCCGCAATCAAGCGCTTGAAGGGTACCAGATAACTGTGGGTGGCTGTACAGGACAAAGCACAATTTTTAAGAAGCTCCAAAGCCAAGAGTAACTGATTTGAAGCAAGGATAACCTCAACACTTCTCAAGAGACTCAAGAATAGGCTGGCAGAATGCAACTCCAAAGAAGATAAGGGGAGGTATAACACTCCAGGTCTTAAGCTTAATAAGACCTCTTCAATCAATCGTGATTGGCTCCAGAAAGGTGATCAGGGATCAGGATCAGTATGGTCAGAGAAAGGGATCAAGGAGTGGTATAACACACTCAAAAATTCCAACAGACAGAATTTTTCTTCAACCAGCAAGGCTATTGGTTGGTGATAAGGATCAAGGATCAAGGGTTTGAGTATGGAAGCTCAAGGATCAAGGGTGTGCTGATTTCATGCCGGATAATTCCATGCTCCAATGATTGATCCAAAAGGCAGGGGAGAGCCCCTCCTTATATGGGCAGGAGGCCCTGTTAGACTATGTACAACGGATTCTACAAATAGAGCGGAAAAGGGAAGAAAATCATGTGGTCACTCGCGTCCGTCCGTGGATGGGCGCACGCAAAAATACCAGAATCACCCACCCCTTGTCCAAAGGCGGACGGGGTGGGAAAGAGAAATGAACCAAACTGCCGTGGATGTCCGCAGGCAATAGTTGGCACTCTTCACCCCTCGTCCAAAGGTGGAAGTGGGTGGGAGAGCCCCAGGAAAGGTGAAGGATGAAGTCCATGAGAGCGCAGATGGGCAGATAGGAGATTGGCTTGAGACGGTTGAGTAAATCCTGACAGGCTTGAGATTCACGACTGATAGATCAAGTGAGATGGTAGATTTGATGGGTCCAAGGATTTGCCAAATGCTTGGGGGTGCGGTTGGGATGAATTTGGTAAATCATGGATGAGCGCCGCGCAAAGGTAGCAATGAGGAGATTGGGACGCGCAAAGACAAAGATGAGGACGCGCAACAACAAAGATGAGGACGCGCAATGGCAAGGATGATAAGCAACGCGGATGAAGGACGCGCAACGCGCGACGCGCGCGGATAAAGGACGCGCGACGCGCAATGATGACAGATCGGATGAGCCTGAGGATAAGTTGGTTTTTTTTTTTGATGCTGGACGGTACGTTTGCGCAACATTTTATGGGTTGAGGTCTTAAGGCAGCCAGGGTTTCCAGGATGGGGCACCACACTGCGGATGTCCGCACGCGGTAGTCAACACTCTCCACCCCTTGTCCAAAGGCGGAAAGGGGTGGGAAAGGAAAATGAACCAGACCGCCGCGGATGTCCACGCGGGGTAGTCAACACTCTCCACCACCACCTGGAGATGGAAGGGGGGTGGGAGAGTCCCAGGAAGGGTGACGGCTGAAGTTTGTGAGAGCGCTGATGGGCGGATAGGAGATTGGCTCAAGGCAATTGAGTAAATCCTGAAGGGCTTGAGATTGGCAAATGAAAGACTGAGTGAGGTGGGAGATTGATGGTTCTGAGGATTGGAAAAGCGCTTGGAGGTGCGGTTGGGATAAGTTTGGTAAGGAATTGATGAGCAATGCGCAATGATGATGATGAGCAACAATGACAATGAGCAATGAGGACGCGCAATGATGACAGATGAGCAAAGCACAATGGGCGAGGATAAGGATGAGCGACGTGCGCCGGGCAAGGATGAGGACGCGCAATGTGGTTCCCCATCCTGGACACCCTGGCCAGTGCGGAGATTTTAATTTTTTAGGATTTTTCCTTATCATCTTTCATAGTTATCATTATTAAAAAAGAAAAAAAAAAGAAACATCATCCCAATCCTCATCCTCACAATCATCCCTCAAGCCATCCAATTTTCTCATCAGTACCTCCTCAATTCCAACAACCACGATTGAAACTATTGATGGTACCATCCAGATCCTGCCCTCATCCACCACTCGCCCCCCTCTCACTTCCCCTGTCAACCTTGATCCCCAACAAGGATCTTCCTAGGAATCTTCACCACCCCGGCCGTGTTTGAGAAACATAACCTGCTCAGAACCTTACTCAAACCAGATCTACCCTTGAACGGATTGATCAAATTCAAATTCATCTTGGGTGAACCTGAGAACCCTAACTGGTTGGAACTCATCCAGGCAGAACAATTGATTCATTGTGACATGGTCATCCTCAGGGGTGTTTGTCATAACATCAATCAAGGTAAGAACTACCAATACCTCAGGTGGATCGCTCAAAGGGAGATCAGGCGCAACAATCTTCATTGATCAAGCCCTTCATTGTCTAAAGATTCCATCCAAGATTGACTTGGTCTCAATGGTTGGCCCAATCACCACCTTGGCAGTCGCCCATGCCCGTCGGACACCTGCCGGCGTTCATCCGCGGCCTCAGCAGTTGGCCATGCCCGTCAGACAGCTGCGGGCGGTCATCTTCAGCCTGGGCAGTTGCCCATGCCCGTCAGACACCTGCCAGCGGTCATCCGCGGCCTTGGCAGTTGCCCGGTCCCATCAGGATGCCCGCGGCCGTCCCTCTATGGATTTCTTTTTCTCCGAGTACTTGTTTTTTTCTTTTTTTCTTTTGTTTTCTCATGATCTTGATCCCATCAAAAAAAATAAAAAAAAAAAATCCGCTCCCATTTGTAAATCTCTCTTGTAAATAGTCTATAGGCCTCTGGTCTATAAAAGGAGGGGCTCTCCCCTGCTTTTATCAGATCATCATATCATCATCATAGAAATTGATCCATAGGGGTGTGTGCCTGTGTCCCCCATCATTATGAAATTTAATCCTGATCCTTGTCCTGGTTATATCTTTGATTGCCCCCTGGTCCATTTTTGACCCTAAGTCTTTGCCCCTCTGTGGCCTGATCCTTATCACCAACCAATATCCTTTCTGGTTGAAGAAAAATTCTGTCTGTTGGAATTTTTGAGTGTTTTATACCACTCCTTGATCCCTTTCTCTGACCATACTGGTCCTGATCCCTGATCACCTTTCTGGAGCCAATCACAATTGCTTGAAGAGGTCTTATTAAGCTTAAGACCTGGAGTGTTATACCTCCCTTTATTTTCTTTGTTGCATTCTGCCAGCCTATTCTTGAGTCCCTTGAGAAGTGTTGAGGTTATCCTTGCTTCAAAATCAGTTACTGTTTGCTTTGGAGATTCTAAAACATTCTGCTTTGTCTTGTACAGCCACCCTCAGTTATCTGTTACCCTTCAAGCGCTTGATTGCGGAGAGTTGGGCAGGTTCATTGAGAAGCTGGAGGTTGGTTGGGTTTGAGAGTATCATCCCCAATCCTTTGCTGACAACCAGAGTTATTAGCTTGTGGGCGTTGTTACATACAACAGCTTTTGTTCTTTGAGCTCTAAGAGGACTTTAACTTCTTTTGTTCAAGTTTTTCCCTGCATAATCTGGTCTCAGATAGTGCTGTTCCATTGCTACCAAACTATTATCATCTTTATCCTCTACTCCTTGATTCATCATTGACCATGTTCTGGACCTTGATCTTGGTTACATCTAAATATTTTTGTAACACTCAGGAGGGCAGCCTAAACACCCCCTTTCCCCTCCACAGAACTGCAAAGGCCTAGCACCATTTTGAGTCTTACATTTGGTCCTCTGGGCTGGGATTGAACCAGCAACCTTGGGATTGACAGTCCCAACTTGAAGAATCAACTCCAAAATCCGATCCAATTTTTTTTTTTTTTCTGTTTGTTCTTTTTTCAGATCTGATCCGTGGAGGCAACTTGGTCCAGAAGTAAGTCCTCCCAATTTTGCACCATCTGGGCAAGATCCTTGTCGTTTTTTGTGAAACTCTGTTAAACTTTTAGATTGGATTATCAAGAACTAAGAACCAACAAGGCTGAAAAACGTAGGATAGGTAAGAACATGAGAAGACACAAGATAGATAAAGGGAAAGAGATCCTACAGGTCTGATTGATCACAAGAGTTGAGTTAAGTAGCATGGATGAGGAGACATCTTTGAGAAAGTAGGATGAGTCGGGCAAAAGCTGATGTTTGAGGAACTGAGGGTTAGTTGACCCGGATGATCTTCTGAGAAGTCTGAGATCTTACCAGGCAGAGATTGGAAGCAGTTAAGTCTTGACATGGATAGATGTATTGGTTGTTGATGGTGGAAATTTGAATAAAGAATAGAAGGAATGGAACAAAAATAGAGAATAGAAGAAAGAATGAAATAGGTGATATGGAAATAGAAAATAAGGGAATAAGGAAATAGAGACGGATTTTATTTGATCTTGATGAGCTTTGGCGTTGATTCGGTTGGTAGAGGGTCCGGAAGAAAGTCATTCAGTGCCAGATTGATGAGGAAGAGGGGAAGCGTGGAAGAGGTAAGTCGGGGGACCATTGGGGTTGCGCGGAGCTTTAAGTGTGTGCGCTCTAGAGCAGATAGAGAAGTGTTGCGGAAGTGTTTCATGTATTAACACCCCTCGTGGCTGATAAGAGTAGAATTCAAATGGCGGTCATTGTTGATTCCTCAGAATATCTTTGCGTTAAGAGATTGGAGTACTTGAACTGAGGTTGCTTTAGTTAAGGAGTCAGCCATCATTTTGTCTGAAAGAACGAGCAGTAGTTCATATTTCTTGAGCAAAAGGTCTTCTCTTAAGCCTTTAGTTTTGATATCTATATGTGAAGATTTTGAATGAGACCCAAACTTCTTTATTTTATCTTTGAGCCCCTTATTGTCTACGTAGATTGTGGGTGTGATTGAGGTGATGGAGTAAATCTCACCAACTAGATGGCAAATCCACTTCAATTCTAAGTAACAGTCTTGCATTGCATTCAGTTTGGATTCAGTGGACGAGTAGGTTATGTTTTGTTGTCTTGACAAGTTCCAGATAATGGGACTTAAGTAGTGAAAAATTATATAACCGGTCTGAGACTTGCAAAACACAGGGTCGTCAGCCCAAGTTGTGTCACTAAAGCCGGAAATCATCTCCTGATTGGGATTGTATTGGAGGACCAGCTTGAGATTTCTTGTTGTCTGTAGATACTTCCAAACCTTCCGGACCTCTCTCCAGTGCGTGAGACCTGGTTTGGCGTTAAACCTCGCTAAGCTTGATACGGCAAAGGAGATGTCTGGTCGAGTGTATTGAGAAATATGATTCAGGAGGCCAATTGCAGATTGGTAATTTATGTTGAGCTGGACAAATTCGGCGTGATCTTCATCCGTAGCAGGTTCAAGGTGTGTATTTTGAGTCAGTGGGGAGTTGACATCTCTGCAGTCGGTAAGGCCCAATTCTTCGAGTCCTCGGTTGATATAGTTTGGTTGGCTGAGCATAATCTTGTTGCCTTCAAATTCCATCAGCATTCCAAGGATCGTGTTTGGAGAATGACAAGAAGAATTGGTGAATCTTTTTAGAAAGTTTGTTGCGAAGTCTTTAGTCCTTCCCACTAGAATCAGATCATCTACGTGGACATAGACAACTTCGCCAGTATCAGAATTGAGAAACAAGCATGGGTTGCTGGTAGACCCATGGAATCCTTGCGACTTGATCCAAGCAGTAAGAGTTTTGTACCAGTTCTTTGGTGATTGTCGGAGGCCGTATAAGGATTTCTTCAACTTTAAGAAGGGAGACTTTCTATCTGATCCTTTGGGAGTTTTAATTATAACTATTTCTTTCAGAGGAGCATGTAAGAAGGCTCCCTTTACGTCAAATTGTGTAAAATTCATCTTATTTTTGAGGCCATACATGAGAGCCAGGCGGAGAGATCCTAGTTTACCAGTAGGTGCCCAAGGTTTGTCAAAATCAATGCCTTGAATCTGATTGAAACCTTGTACGCATAATCTGGCTTTGTATTTAACAGGTTCTCCATGACAATTTTCTTTTATCTTGAATACCCAGGTAGTGTTGAGGATGTTGTCTGGAGTGTCGTAATATTCTTCCCAGATGTGTTGAGATTCAATTGATAGTAATTTGTCCTTCGACGCTTTCTCCCATTTTGGCCATTTGGGACATTTTCGGGCGGCTTTATAGGAAGGTGGTTTGTAGTAGTGGTGAAATCCGTATCTTTGCGGTTTTGGAGTTTCTCGTTTGGGTCGCAATGGTATATCTGGAGCAGGAACCACTTGAGTTGGAGAGTTTGATGATGGGGGATTTGAGGAGTTATCTTTGTCCTTGGGTTCAGAGTCTGATTCTAGAGATTCAGCGCTCGCGTCGCGGATGGCATATTGTTTGTTGGATGTGGAGAAGTCTGATTCATGTAGATCTGAGTGGGATTGGGAGAAGATGTCCAATCCGGATGATTCAAGGAGTGGGAACTTGCTCAAGCTTGTCTTGAGGAATTTAACGTGATTTGTCTCTATAACGGCCCCAAGCGAGTTGAGGACAAGTTAAGAGTGAAAGACTGGATTGAAACCAATTAGGATTCCTTTGAGACCTTTTTTTTCAAACTTACGTCCCTTTTTCCTAAGGTTTGCAAGACATATTACCAATGTACCTACGGGTTTTAAATAATTAGTTGGTAGTTTCTTACCAAACATAGACTCCCAAGGAGATTGATTTTTACCTTCCCGCGGAATTGGGTTGAGCATGAAGCAACAGCTTCTGACCACGATGTGCCAGTAGTTCTTGGGTAGTCTCAACAACGAAAACGTGGCTCGGGAAGATTCTAAAATAGTTCAATTGGCCCTTTCAGCGCGGCCATTGTGTTGAGAGTGGTAGGGTTCGGAGGTTAAAAGCTTGATATGTTTTGAATTAGCAAAATCTTTGAGGGTGACGTTGGTGAATTCAGTCCCTTTATCTGAGAATATTTTGGTTGGACAGTAGTGTAGTCTTTTGTGTTCTGTTTTGAGTATGTTGATGATAGTTTCGGGAGTTTCGTCCTTGGATTTAAGAGGGAATGCCGCCAAATAGACAGTATAGTTGTCGACAAGGGTGAGAAGGTAGTGATGGCTGGATTTGGATTGGGGAGAGATTGGGCCGATCAGATTGAGATGGATTCGCTCAAGGGGCTTGTTAGAAGAGGTAGAGACACTAGTAAATGGAGCTCTGGTGATTTTACTTTTAACACAGCTCTCACATTGGAACTTGAGGAGTTCCTTGTTAGGATAGTGATCTTTCAGGAGAGGTTTGAGGGTGGAAATTGACGCATGTCCATAGGTTCAATGGAGTTTGAGCAAGGGAGGAAGGTTAGTGGGGGATAAGTTGGAGAGATTCACAATTTGGTTATTCCCAGTGGTCCTAGGTTTTTCAATGACAAAGAGATGATCTTGGATGAGTCCTTTTAAGAGGATCTTGTTGTTTCTGGTAACGGTGAAATTGTTGTGTTGTTGAGTGAGGTTAAACCCTTTTTTAGCCAGGAGACCAGGGCTGATTAGTTTTATCACAATATCGGGCGCGTATACGCAGTCTTCAAGGGTGATCGTTGAATCTTTCCATTCTAGCTGGACCGTGCCAGTTCCTTGAATTTTGAGATTAGCTTCTAGTTTACCAGTTTTGATTTCCTTGAGGTTATCTTGCATCTTGATTGAGGTGAAGAACTTGAGATTGTTGAAGATGTGAACATTGGCTCCAGTGTCCAGAAGGAGGTTTGGATTGCTATCAGAGTTGATCCAGAGAGTAAGGAGAGCGTGGTAGTTGATTGTTGGGTTCTTTTTGTTTTCATTCTTCCATTCCATTTGTTGTTTGATCCACCAGTCTGGAGCGGTCTCAGGATTTAGGTGGAAACAAGCTGACTCAGGATGTGGAGCGTTAGGGTTGTGGTAGCCTTCTCTGAAGCGCATCTTAACTTTGCGTTCATCTTTGTTGAGTTTTGCCCTAGTAGTCACAAGGGACACGTTGGCCAATGGTTTTGTGACTTTGATCTGAGCTTTTCTTTCATTATTGTACTGAGTGATATGATTGAAGACCACGTCTACAGTCAGATTCTTCTTGACATGCATAATCTGTTGTTTGAGTTTCTCAAGCATGGGGGGAAATTTAAAGAGAAGTAAATAGGCTAATATGTCCTTTGGAAGTTCAATTCCCACGTCCGTCATTCTTGTAATGGCTTTTCGCATCTCGGTGATAAATCCATCGATGGCATGTTTGCTAAATGTAGAGTGGAGGAAGTGGTTGAAAACCCTAGCTCTGTGGGCTGTCTCTGATGATGCGAATCTCCGTGTGATTTGGGCCCATAGAAGTTTAGATGACGTTATGTTAGTCGAGTTGACTACATTTGCATGAGTGGTACTATTGAGTTTCAAGAGGATAATTGCTCATATCTCTCAGTCTTGCTTAGTCGACATCTGTCCAGAATTCCTTGTAATGGCGTCTTTGATGTTCTTGAGATCGAAGAGCATGAGCATCTTGTCTCGCCAAATCAAGTAGTTTTCTTCATTTAATGGGGGTATGGCGTCAAACAAGGCTTTTAGGGCTACTTGGTGGAAATAGTCTGACGCTCCCGTTGGTTCGTTCATGTCTTTAATTCGTCTGGTTGAGGTTGTTGGCTTTGGCTTTTAACCGTGTTAAACTTTAAGATTGGATTATCAAGAACTAAGAACCAACAAGGCTGAACAACGTAGGATAGGTAAGAACATGAGAAGACACAAGATTGATAAAGGGAAAGAGATCCTACAGGTCTGATCAATCACAAGAGTTGAGTTAAGTAGCATGGATGAGGAGACCTCTTTGAGAAAGTAGGATGAGTCGGGCGAAAGCTGATGTTTGAGGAACTGAGGGTTAGTTGACCCGGATGATCTTCTGAGAAGTTCGAGATCTTACCAGGCAGAGATTGGAAGCAGTTCAGTCTTGACGTGGATAGATGTATTGGTTGTTTATGGTGGAAATTTGAATAAAGAATAGAAGGAATGGAACAAAAATAGAGAATAGAAGAAAGAATGAAATAGGTGATATGGAAATAGAAAATAATGGAATAAGGAAATAGAGACAGGTTTTATTTGATCTTCATGAGCTTCGGTGTCAATTCGGTTGGTAGATGGTCCGGAAGAAGGTCATTCAGTGCCAGACCAATGAGGAAGAGGGGAAGCGCGGAAGAGGTAAGTTGGGGGACCATTGGGGTTGCGCGGAGCTTTGAGTGGGTGCGCTCTAGAGCAGATAGAGAAGTGTTGCGGAAGTGTTTCATGTCTTAACAAACTCTACTCTTGCCACACTTGTGAGCCACCTTGGAACTCTGCTTTTTTGGATCTCTTAGGAACCCTTCAACATGGAATCTGCTGGATCCTCTTTATCTGTTTGGCCCAAGATGGTCAAAATCAAACCTCACAACAAAAATTTAGGCTTCAATGGGACCAATGTCAAACAATTCCTGGACTCCTATGAGATGGCTGCGGAAGTGGATGGTGCCAGTGAATATGATATGGCTTATCAGTTACAATTGTTTATCTCTTCTGAGAAAGTTATGGAGGTTATTGAATTGTTCAAGGGATTCAAAACTCACAACTGGAGGCTCCTGAAGGAGGCTATGTTGGCCTATCGGGGAAAAATAGATGTAGCCAGATTTACTTTGCAAGACTTGGATGCCCTGGTTTCTCAATGGATCTCCAATGGTGGTATCTCCTCAGCCTCCAACTATCAGACTTTCAGAAAATCTTGGGACCCTATCCAGTCCTATCTTATCTGGAACAATCACATCAATACGTTGGACAAGATTTGAGTGCAATTTTTTCAGTCTTTCTCTCCAGGAGTGCAGGAAAGAATTTAGGATGAATTGGTGAAATCTGGATCCATGATCACGACAAGAGACAATTGGTTCAAGCTCCCTGCTTTCATGGTCATTAGGAATACTGTGGATAAACTGATGAAAGGTCAAACAGCTCTCACCTTTGAAAAATCTAAAATCACTGAACCAGTCCTTTCCCCCACTGTTCAAGCATCTAACAAAATCATGAATAAGATGGAAGCCAATCGCAGACCTAAACCCAATCCTCAGGCCCACCGGGAGACACCTACTATAGATGAGATCACTAAATTACTTCAGGCATTTTAGAATAAAATAGATCAGAAAATATCCTCTTTAGCCACTCCTAAAACTGCTAATTCTGTTCCTAAATCTACTATAGTCTGTTATTTTTTCCATAGGGAAGGCCATGGTACTGTTAGATGCCCTGAACTCCAGAAAGACAAGGAGGAGAAATTAGTAGAGCTGAAGGGAAATAATTTTTTCCTTCCTAATGGTGCTTTGATCCCTTTTGATTTGTCTTTTCCAATCTGTCATGTGGTGGCCTCATACCAACCACTAACTCCTAAGAAGGCATCCTTGGTCTCTGTGGATTTTTGATCATCCTGTGGAACTCTGCAACCTTGTTATCCTCCAGCTATCACTTCTTCCAGCTTCCCTTGCACCTATCAATCTGATCCAGCTTGGAAACGCCATGAGGAACCAAAACCTCATATGTCTCCTCCTGTCCCATCCTCAATTCTGCGAAAACCCGTTAAACGTTGATCATCACCTGAGCCTCCTTCCTCTGATGTGGAAGACATGGAAGTAGAAAGGGAACCACTTATGGGAATTTTCCCCAAAAACTCAGATCTCCCCCCTCTTCAACCTGCCCAACCCTCAGATCCTCTTCCAGCACCAATTTCACCTGATCTTCCTCCCTCCACCCAGCCCAAAGTTTGATTTGAGAGGGGCATCTCCAAGGACTACCCAAATGCTGTGGAAGGAGTATTAAAGAAAATTTCTGATCTTAAAATCCCTGATCTATCTGTGGCTGAACTCCTGTCAATCTCTCCGTCTGTGGCAGAAGGGATGAAGAAATGGGTTTCCCGTCAACGTGTGGAGATTTTTCCGGACAAATTAAAGTTCTCCTCTGGTACCCTGATAGAGGATTCTGGTGGAACAGATCCCTCTTTAGATACCAACCTGTATTCCTGTCCTCTTGGTTTTCTTCCATGTTATCTTGGTTATTCAACTAAAACGGTTTCTCTCCTTGTGGATTTGGGTTCTCAGCTCAACTTTATTTCGGACTCCATGGCCTGAAGCTTAAACTTATCCAAAGGGTCAGTTTCAACTCTGCGGTTTATGGAATTGGGAATCAGTCCTGTGAGCTGGTTGTTATTGCTGAGGATATCCCTGTTCAAATTGGTCAAAATATTGTTGGCACCTGTCACTTCTGGATCACTCTTGTGGATGGTCCCATGATCTTGGGAAGGCCTTTCTTAATGGACTTTGGTGCTACCCTGATGTTTTCTGATCAAATTGGGGAGAGAATTCTCCTCCCTGATGCTGATGGCAAAAAGATTGAAGTTCCTCTTTGTTCTCCGGAGTCTGGTTGTTGGGAAAGAGACTTCCCTGGTCATCCTCCCAAATCTGTCCTGAAAGGAAAGCAGAAAGAAAACTCTCATTCCTCTCATCCTCATTTTTTAGCAGAATAGTTGGCCCTATTGATAGTTGTAGTTCTTCTCAGCCTCAGATTCAACTCATGGACCAACTCCCACCTCAGAGGCATATCTTTCTTTTTCCTCATCATTTCCTTCTCATCCAAATAAGATCAAAACCAAAACACATCAAAAATCCGAAAAATCCAAAAATATTTCTTCTCTGTCTGGATCTTTTGTACCTTCTTTTTCTTTTTCTTTTCAGCCTGATCACTCATCCTCTATTCCGGTTTTGAATCTCTGCAATGAGTCTAAACTAGATCTCAATCTCCATTCTTTTCTTGGTGGCTTTGGTATGAAGGAGTATGGTCTTAGCTGGAGGCAATTTGGGGTAGAAGTAAGTCCTCCCTATTGTGCACCACCAAGGGCTTCTACTACTGTCATTTTTGAAATTCTACCCTGTGCCACACATGTGAGCAATGTTTTATCTTTTGGATCCTCTTTTATGGAGAAGGCACCTTTCAAGGACGCAGCAGAACTTCAAACTTGGAAGATGTTGGAATATGGCCTCAGTTTTTGTAGTCAGGTCTCACTGGTCAATGCTTGGAGGAAGCAAGGATTCCTCTCCTTTGCCACCAAGTACAAACCAGTTGCAAAGAAGGTCCAGCCAGTCAACCAACCAATGCCTCTCAACCTCAATCCTCCTCTTATGCATCCTCCTCTATCCAGCAATCCTTACTGTGGTCTATCCCAATCCCTCACTGGTCCATTTATTCCCTCTGGTCGGGTCACTGAGAACGACTGAAAGTGGTCAACTTTGGTCCAGATGGATGGCTTCTGCCTGATGAGTTAAATTTTTCAAAAATATCTTGTCTCTAAGAGAAAAACCTATTGCATTCTGTGAAGAAGAGAGATTTCTCTTGAAAGAATCATATGGTCTCCCTTACATCATCCCTGTAGTTGAACATGACCCTTGGCAAAAGAAAAAGATCCCAATCCCTGCTGCTAAAATCAACAAATTCATCAAGTTGGTTGGCAAACAAGTCCGAACCGGTTTATACAAATAATCGACTTCTAGCTATTCCAGTCCTGTTTTCTGTGTTCTAAAGAGTAATGGTAAACTTAGAGTAGTTCATTATCTCCAACCTCTTAATTAAGTTACTATGAAAGACTCTGGCGTGCCTCCTGCCACTGAAGAATTTTTTGAATCCTTCTCTGGGATAGCTTGCTATAGTCTATGTGACATTATGGGTGGCTATGACAAATAATCCTTGCATCCTATTTCAAGTCCCCTCACTCCTTTTGATACTCCCCTTGATTGATTTCAGCTGACTTGATTGCCTCAAGGTGCCACCAACTTGGTTGCAGTCTATCAGGCTCAGATGATGTGGATCCTCCAGGACAAAATCCTGGATCATGCAGGTATCTTTATTGATGATGGTGGGATTAAAGGTCCAGTTTCTGACTATGATAATGAGCTCTTACCTTGGAACTCAGGAATCCAACAATTTATCTGGGAGTATACTACTGTCTTGGAAAGAACTTTGTTTTGAATCAAGGAATCTGGCCTTACTGTCTCTGGATCAAAAGTTGCCGCCTGTGCTCCTGCCTTGGAAATCTTTGGTCATATAGTCTGCAAGGAAGGAAGAAGGATGGCACCCTCTAAATTCAACAAAATCATCTCCTGGCCTACCCCAATAAATCCAACAGAAGTTAGAGGTTTCCTAGGTGTTGTAACTTATGTCAGGATCTTCATTCCCTCATTATCCAAAATCTGTGTTCCCTTGCGTCGCTTAACCAGGAAGGATGCTGAATGGATTTGGACCCAAGACTACAAACAATCATTTTAGTTGCTCAAAAAAATTATTGGGAAAGACATTGTTTTGAAAAATATCACTTATGGACCCCAAGCCGGCAAGATCAAGCTGGCAGTGAACTCAAGTTATCAATCTGTTCGGGCTGTTCTTACACAGGAAGATGATAATGGTTAGAATTTTCTTGCTCTGTATGAATCTCTTCTTTTCTCAGATGTGGAATCCAGGTACTCCCAGCCAAAACTGGAACTTTGTGGTGTGGCCCGAATGCTGAAAAAGCTCTAAACTGTCCTTTGGTGTCAACACTTTGAGTTACAAGTTGATGCACAATCCATTGTTGAAATGATCAACGCCCCCAGCCTCCCAAATGCTCAAATGACTTGTTGAATGGCTTTCATCCAGTTGTTCTCTTTTGATATTGTTCACAGGCCTGGAAAATCTTTCACCATGCCTGATGGTTTATCTTGATGCCCTATTGGAGACAATGAATCAGACTTTGGAATGGATTTTTATGAGACAGAACCCTTGGTCCGCCATGTCTTTGCCTTCTCCTCCCAAAATTACTCCGGTTTCCAGCAAGGTTTCTGGCTTAAGTTAGAGCAGTACCTTTCAACTCTCCAAAGACCCCCTGATCTCTCTGCCAAAGAATTTTGGTCCCTTAAAAGGAAGTCCTCCGACTTCTTTGTCCAAGGTTCTAGGCTTATGAAAAGAGAAACTCCTTGTGCACTTTTTGTGGTCACTATCCCTTCTAAGCAAGATTCAATCCTGGAAAGTCTCTATGAAGGCCTTTGTCATTGTGGGGAAACCAAAACTTGTCAACAAATATCCAAACAATTTTGGTGGCCATCCCTGAAGAAATCCGTTGCTCAATGGTGTAGGAGTTGTGAAGTGTGCCAGAAACGTGATCTTAGGCTCTGGGCCAAAATTAGTTACCCCACTGGAGAGTCCACTGTCTTTTGGAGGATTGCTATGGATGTGGTTCACATTAAGGCTCGTGGAGCTAAGAACCTCATTGTGGCTAGAGATGATTTTTCTGGATGGGTTGAAGCAAAGTTCCTTAAGAACCTCAGCTCTGAATCAGTAGCAGCTTTCCTTCATGAGACTTGGACAATGCGTTATGGCTTGGCTCAATCTTATTCTATGGATGGTGGCTTGGAATTTGGTGGAAAACTTGCTGAAATGATCTGATTGCTCCCTGGAAAACATAGAGTCACTACTCCCTATTATCCTGAAGGACAAGGCATGGTGGAAAGAGGCCATGCGCCCTTGAAGGCTGCTCTGGTTAAATTGGCTGGTGAAAGTGGCAAGAATTGTCGGAGGTTTCTCCCCTTGGTCCTCTTCTCTGATCAAATTTCCACCAAGCAAACCACTGGCTACTCTCCTTATGAAATCATCTTTGGTCAGAGGGCTCTTTTTCCTCTTGATCTTGGAATAGAGTCTTTCTTGGGCATCTCTTGGGAACAAGTTTCCTCAACTACTGACCTATTAGTTGCCAGATCAAAGCAACTGGAGCGGAGTGAAGATATCTGTAACAAAATCTCTCAACTTGATCGGCAGAGAACCTTCTAGCCAACTGAGTACCATCCAGTTCTTCCAAAACATAAGATCCACCTCTAACTTGACAAACCACTCTATAAGGACCATTCCAACAATTCAAAAAAAATTTTCCCCACTGAGTCTCTAAAGATAGATTATAAGCCAATACCAGATCTCCAGGGTTTAAAGGATCCCTGATTTGATTTAGATGTTTATCTTCCCAATACTGAACTGGTTTTGCTCTTGATTCCATCATCCTCTGATAAGCTTTGTTACGAATGTCTTCACTACGCTCCAGTTGCTTTGATCTGGCATTTAATAGGTCAGTAGTTGAAGAAATTTGTTCCCAAGAGATGCCCAAGAAAGACTTCATTACAAGATCAGGAGGAAGAACAGCCCTTTGACCAAAGATAATTTCATAAGGAGAGTAGCCAGTGGTTTGCTTGGTGGAAATTTGATCAGAGAAGAGGACCAAGGGGAGAAACTTCCAACAATTCTTGCCACTTTCACCAGCCAATTAAACCAGAGCAGCCTTCAAGGGCGCATGCCTTCTTCCCACCATGCCTTGTCCTTCCAGATAATAGGGAGTATTAACTCTATGTTGCCCAGGGAGCAATCAGATCATTTCAGCCAGTTTTCCACCAAATTCCAAGCCACCATCAGTAGAATAAGATCAAGCCAAACCATAATGCATCGTCCAATTCTCATGAAGGAAAGCTGCCACAGATTAAGAACTAAGTTTCTTAAGGAATTTGGCTTCAAACCATCCAGAAAAATCATCTCTAGCCACAATGAGGTACTTAGCACCACCTGCCTTGATATGAACCACATCCATAGCAACCCTTCCAAAGACAGTGGACTCCCCAGTAGGATGGCAAATTTCAGCTGGACGCCTAAGATCACTTTTTTGACAAACTTCACAACTCTTGCACCATTGAGGGACAGATTTCTTCAGAGATGGCCACCAGAATTGTTTGGATAATTGCCAATAAGTCTTGGTTTCCCCACAATGACCAAGGCCCTCATGGAGACTTTCAAGGATAGAATCTTGCTTAGCCAGGATAGTAACCACAACACGCACACAAGGAGTTCCTCTTTTCATAAGCCTAGAACCTTGGACAAAGAAACTAGAGGACTTTCTTTTAAGGGATCAAAATTCTTCGGCAGAGAGATCAGGGGGTCTTTGGAGAGTTGAAAGGTACTTCTCTAACTTAAGCCAGAAACCTTGTTGGAAACCAGAGTAATCTTGGGAGGAGAAAGCAAAAACAGGGAAGACTAAGGGTTCTTCCTCATCAAAATCCATTCCAACCTCTGATTCATTGTCTCCAATAGGGCATCAAGATAAACCATCAGGCATGGTGAAAGATTTTCCAGGCCTATGAACAATATCAAAAGAGAACAACTGGATGAAAGCCATTCAACGAGTCATTTGAGCATTTGGAAGGCTGGGGGCGTTGATCATTTCAATAATGGATTGTGCAGCAACTTGTAACTCAAAGTGCTGACCAAAGATTCATAAAGAACAGGGCAGTCCAAACCATTTTCATCCTCCTGAGTAAGGAAAGCCCCAACAGATTGATAACAAGAGTCAACAGCCAATTTTATTTTGCCAGCTCCAGGCCCATAAGAGATCTTTTTCAAAACTATGTCATTGCCAACAATAGTTTTGAGCAACTGAAATGATTGTTTGCAATCTTGGGTCCAAATCCATTCAGCTTCCTTTCTGGTTAGATGACGCAAGGGTGCACAGATTTTGGATAGAGAGGGAATGAAGATCCTGACATGAGTTACAACACCTAGGAAACCTCTAAATTCTGTTGGATTTATTGGAGTAGGCCAGGAGATGATTTTGTTGAATTTAGAGGGTGACATCCTTCTTCCTTCCTTGCAGACTATATGACCAACGATTTCCAAGGCAGGGACACAGGCAGCAAGTTTTGATCCAGAGACAGTAAGGCCAGATTCCTCAATTTGAAACAAAATCCTTTTCAAGATAGTAGCATACTGCCAGATAAATCGTCGGATTCCTGAGTGCCAAGGTAAGAGCTCATTATCATAGTCAGAAACTGGACCTTTAATTCCACCATCATCAATAAAGATACCCGCATGATCCCGGATTTTGTCTTGGAGGATCCACATCATCTGAGCCTGATAGACTGCAACTGAGTTGGTGGCACCTTGGGGCAATTCAGTTAGTTGAAATTGACCAAGAGGAGTATCAAAAGTAGTTAGCGGACGAGAAATAGGATGCAAAGATTGTTTGTTGTAAACCCCCACGATGTCTCCTAGACCATAAAAGGCTCTCCCAGAGAAGGATTCCACAAATTCTTCAGTGGCAGGAGGAACACCAGAGTCCTTAATAGTAACTTTATTGAGAGGTTGGAGATCATGAACTACTCTAAGTTTACCATTACTCTTTAGAACACAGAAAACAGGGCTAGAGTAACTGGAGGTTGACTGTTCATATAGACCGGTACGGACTTGTTTGCGGACCAACTTGATGAATTTGTTGACTTTTGAAGCAGGAATAGGGATCTTTTTCTTTTGCCAAGGATTGTGTTCAACTACAGGGATGATATGAGGGAGACTGTAGGATTCTTTCAACAGACCTCTCTCTTCTTCACAGAATGCAATAGATTTTTCCCTTAGGGATAAGATATTTTTGATAAAATTTAACTCATCAGGTAAAAGCCATCCATCTGGACCAAACTTGACCACCTTCAATTGTTCTTCAGTGACACGACTACAAGGTACAAATGGGCCAATAAGGGAGTGAGATAGACCACAATAAGGATCACAAGATAGAGGAGGACACATGAGAGGATGTTGAGAAATCACTCCTCACGGTGTGGTGTCATTATATAGCCTTGGGTTGGGAACTGCGTTGCGGCCTGCGCGCTCAGCATCTGGTAGGTTAGGCTCAGCAGTGGGGGTGCGCCGGTTCTCAGCAGTAGCCGCTGCGGGCTCAGCAGCAGTTGCCGTGAGGCTCAGAAGTGGGCGCAGCGGATCAAGCACGCGGCTGCGGGCCGGGCCTGACTAGGGGAGGCAGGCCGGGATCCGCTTGGATATCCGACTCACGGATGGAGCTGGGCCGACCAGGTTCTTGGGCGGTTAGTCGGGGGAGGAAAAGGCGGGGTGACAGCAGGGCTATATCCATGGACAACAGCGCGCAAGAGCGGGCCGGCCACGGGACGGGAAAGCCACAACGGCGCGTTGGGCGGATACGGGAAAGCGCGGTGAACTTTGGGTAGCGCGCGGCGGAGGGCCACGCCGCGGAAGGACAAACCGGATGTTCGGAAGGGCAGGCAAGCTGAAGGGATAGGGTATGGGTATGGGTTGGGGGATGGGTTAGGGTTCTGGGTCTAGGGTTTCTTCTTCATTGTTGTCAGTTTGTATTTGTGCTTGTACTTAGGTTAGGGCTGAGGGGAGGGGATATAAGATACCTCTCCCCTCAGCACGGGTTGGAGGAGGACACATATAGGAAGGGGAAGAGGAAAAAGGAAAATTAGAATCTCAATCTCTCTCTCTCCCGGACAAGGAATCATCCTCAAGTCTTACAGACGCTAGAACCATTGAACTCTGTGACTTGGGACAACTTTGTGAGGGAGAACCTCAAAAGTTTCCACAACGGTTCTCTTCTCTCTGACCACCGCGCACCCTCCAAAATGCCGCGCACCCTGAAGATGAGTGTGAACACTCTATTCTGAGGATTGTCCTCTCTCAACCTCAAGTCTCAGCTCCAGATCCTTCCAGCGTCCAGTCCACTTTCTTCCATCCTCAAAAATCCCTCTTCTCCCCAAATAACCTCTCACAAAAACTACTCAAATCAACTTCTTTATTCTCCTCATCTTTCTTTTTCTCTTTCTTTATTCTATCTTTCCTTTCTACTTTTTCTGTTCTTTTCTACCTTCTCTGTTCTTTTCCCTTAAATCACATCTTGCCTCAATTCTCGATCCACCATCTCAGCTAACCCAATTATGGTCCATGTGCTCTTGTCTGGTAAGAGACCTATCCGCATGATTTATCACAACTAACAACTCTCAACTCTGACTTCTGTCCGTTTCAGTCATCTACTCATCTCCTCTAGCCTCATCCTCTCTTCTGCCGCTCACGCTGTCCTGTTCCTGATCATAGTTCTAGCCGTTGGTGTTCCTTTCATCTTCCTCGTCATCTATATTCTCATTTGAATCAGTTGTTCTAATCTTCTCTAAAATTCATGTCTTCAGCCCGCTGGTTTTTAGTCCCAAGAAATCAAATAGTGAAATCAACAGAGGAGGATTGAGATTGAGAGGCATGGGTGGGTTGACAGGCTGGAACTTTTTTGCAACTGGCTTATACTTAGTTGCAAATGAGAGAAGTTCTTGTTTCCTCCAAGCATTCACCAGCAATACCTGAGTACAAGAATTGAGACCAGATTCCAACATTCTCCAAGTTTGATGTTCCATAAAATTTTCGAAAGGTGCCTTTTCCATAAAAGAGGATCCAAAAAATAATTCTTTGCTCACATGTGTGGCACAAGGTAGAGTTTTGAAAACTCTAGTAGAAGAATGCCCTGATGGTGCACAATTGGGAGGACTTACTTTTACCCCCAAGTGCCTCCACTGGAGCCCATACTCCTCCATACCAAAACCATTAAGAAAATAATTGAGATAAGGATCTAGTTTATACTCATTGCGGAGAATCAAACCAGAGCTAGAGGAAGATTGATCAGTGATAAGAATACAAGGAAAAGAAGAAACAACAGAACCAGAGAGAAGGGAAATATTTTTGGAATTTTGTGTTTTAACATGTTTTCAATTTGGGACATTTTTGAGATCAGAAGAAAAAAAAGAAATAGATGAAAAGGATAAAAAAATATGCCTCATAGATGAAAGTTGGCCATGTAGTTGAAGTCCGGGGCTTGGAAGAACTACAACTATTAGTATTACCAACTATTCTGCTAAAAAATGAGAGTAGTTAGAAGAATCCTTGTGCTTCCCCTTCAGCACCGATTTAGGTAAAAAACCAGGGAAATTTCTTTCCCAACGACAAGAATCCAAAGAACAAAGAGGGACTTCAATCTTCCTACCATCAGCATCAGGAAGAAGAATTCTCTCCCCAACTTGATTGGAAAAAATAAGGGTGGCTCCAAAGTCTATGAAGAAAGGACAACCCAAAATCATAGGACCTTCCAAACAAGTGATCCAAAGTGACAGGTTCCAACAATATTTCAACAAAGTTGAACTGGCACATCCTCAGCAATACCCACCAACTCACAAGAATGATTCCCAATTCCATAAACCTCAGAGTTGAAGCTGACCCTTGGACTGAGATTGAGCTTGCAGGCCATTGCATCAGACATTAAGTTTAGTTGGGACCCAGAATTGACAAGTAGAGAAACCGTTTTGGATGAGTCACCTAGAGAGAATGGTAAAAATACAAGAGGACAGGAATAAAGATTTGAATCAGAAGGAGGATCTGTTCCACTGGAGTCTTCTATCAAGGTTCCAGAGGAAACTTTCAATTCGTCGGGACCAATCTCCACACGTTGCCAAGAAACCCATTTCTTCATGCCTTCAGCCACAGACAGTGAGATGGAAATGAGTTCAGCCATGGTTAGATCAGGCATTTTAAGATCAGAGATCTTCTTTAATACCCCCTCCACAGCATTGGGGTGATCTTTGGAAATTCCCCTTTTGAATCAAACCTTGGGTTGAGTTGGAAGAGGAAGTTCAGGTGAGGGTGGAACTATAACTGGATCAGTTGGTGAAGGTGATTTGGATGGCAGAGGAGCAGGATCAGAGTATTTGGGGAACCTATCCATGAGGGGTTCCTTTTCTACTTCCATGCCTTCTACCTCAGAAGAAGTAGGCTCCAGTGAAGATTGATGTTTGACCGGTTTTCAAAGAATTGAAGGTGGAACAGGGGGAGCTTTATGAGGTCTGGGTTCTTCATGTTGTTTCCTAGCTGGATCAGATTGATAGGTTCCAGAAAAGGTGGAAGAAGAGACAGCAGGAGGATACCAAGGTTGAAGAGCTCCACAAGCAGATCAATAATCAAAATAGGCCAAGGATGCCTTCTTGGGAGCAGAAGGCTGGAAAGAGGCCACCACATGACAAATTGGACAAGATGAATCAAAAGGGATAAGTGCACCATTAGGCAGAAAAAAGTTACTCCCTTTCTGTTCCACCAAAATTTCCTCCTTGTCCTTCTGGAGTTCAGGACAGCCACCAGTTCCATGAACTTCTCTGTGGCAATAATAGCAAACTATGGTTGACCTAGGAACAGAGTTGGAGGGTTTAGGGACAACCAGCAAGGAGACTTTCTGATCCATTTTATTCTCAAAAGCTTGGAGGAGTTTGATGATCTCATTGATAGTAGGTGTTTCCCAGTGGTTCTGAGGATTTGGTTTAGGTCTGCTATTGGCTTCCATCTTATTCATGATTTTGTTAGATGCTTGAAAAGAGGGGGCAAGGACTGGTTCAGTGATCTTAGGTTTTTCAAAGGTGAGAGCTGTTTGACCTTTCATCACTTTATCCACAGTATTCCTAAGAACCATGAAAGCAGGGAGCTTGAACCAATTATCTCTTGTAGTGATCATGGATACAGATTTCACCAATTCATCCTTAATTTTTTCCTGCACTCCTGGAGAGAAAGACTAAAAAATTGCACTCAAATTTCATCCAACGTATCAATGTGATTGTTTTGGATAAGATAGGATTGGATAGGGTCCCAAAATTTTCTGAAAGCTTGATAATCAGAGGCTGAGGAGATACCACCATTGGAGGTCCATTGAAAGACTAGGGCATCCAGATCTTGGAGAGTGAACCTAGCTATATCAATTTTGCCCCAATAGGCAATCATTGCCTCCTTAAGAAGTACCCAGTCACGGGATTCAAATCCATTGAATGATTCAATCACTTCCATGAACTCATCAGAGGAGATAAAGAATCACAGTTGATAAGCCATGTCATATTTGCTGGCACTGTCCACTTCAGCAGCCATCTCGTAGAAATCCAGGAACCGTTCAAAATTTGTACAGTTAAAGCATAAGTTCTTGTTCTGAGGTTTGATTTTGATCATCTTGGCCCAAACAGAGGTAGAAGGGGTACCAATAGATTCCATTTTGACAAAAGATTTCCTAAGGGATCCAAAGAACAGATTTCCAAAGTGGCTCACGAGTGTGGCAAGGGTAGGGTTTACAAAAAACAACTAGTATCAAAAACCCCTTGATGGTGCACAATTGGGAGGAATTACTTCTGGAACAAGTTGCCTCCACGGATTGGATCTAGATGATAACAGAAACACAGAAAAAAGGAAAAGAAACAGAAAAGAGAAAAAAGATGAGATTTCAAAGCTGATTCCACAAATTTGGGACTGTAAATCCAAAGTTTGCTGGTTCAATCCTGGCCCGGGGGACCAAATGTAAGACTCCAAACGGTGCAGGGTGTTGGCAGTTCTGTGGAGGGGATAGGTGCTTTTTTAGGCTGCCCTCCTGATTTTTACAAAAATATTTAAATTTAACCAAGATCAAAGTCCAGAAACTGGTAAACGGGGAACCAAAAGTAAGAGGATAAATATTGTAGTGGTTGGTAGCTGGGAGACAACACTATCTGAGGCAAGATGATGTTGGGGAAAACTTGAATAGAAGGAGTCAAGAATTGTTCAGAGTTAAACAATACAAGGCAATTGTGAATGACAACGCCCACAAGCTAATAGCTCTGGTTGTCAGCAGGAGATTAGAAAAGATCAAATCAATCCCAAACAACCTCCAGGTTCTCAATGAACCTGCCCAACTCTCCACAATCAAGCGCTTGAAGGGTACCAGATAACTGTGGGTGGCTTCACAAGACAAAGCTAACTGTTTGAAGAAGCTCTAGAATCAAAGAAATAACTGATTGAAACAAGAATAACCCAAAACTTCTCAAGGGACTCAAGATTAGCGTGGCGGAATTCAACTTCAAAAGAAGTGAAGGGAAGTTTAACACTCCGGGTTTTAAGCTTAATAAAAACTCTTCAGTCAAACGTGACTGGTTCCAGAAAGATAATCAAAAGATGATCAGGACCAGTATGGTTGGATAAAGGGCTCAGGAGTGGTGTAACACACTCAAGAATTTGATTAGACAAATTCTTCTTCAACCAGCAAAGCTATTGTTTGGTGATAAGGATTGAGGATCAAGGGGTTTGAGTATGGAGGGTCTAGGATCAAGGGGTTTGATTATGGAGGCTCAAGGATCAAGGGGCAATCATAGATTTCTGATGTGATGATAGGATTATGCTCATACCATGCGGGATCATTCCATGCTGGATGATGTTCCAAAAAGGCAGGGGAGAGCCCCTCCTTATATGGGAAGGAGGCCCTATTAGACTATGTACAACGGATTCTACAATTAGAGCCGAAAAAGAAAGAAAATCAGGTCATCTCTCACATCCGTCCGTGGATCGGCGCGCGCGACAATACCAGAATCACCCACCCCTTGTCCAAAGGCGGACAGGGTGGGAAAGGAAAACAAACTAGACCAGACTGCTGAGGATGTCTGCGCGCGGTAGTTGACACCCTCCACCCCTTGTCCAAAGGCGGAAAGGGGTTGGAAAGGAAAATGAACCAGACCGCAGCGGATGTCCACGCGCGGTAGTCAACACTCTCCACCATCACCCAGACATGGAAGGGGGTGGGAGAGTCCCAGGAAGGGCAATGGATGAAATTTGTGAGAGCGCGGATGGGCAGATAGGAGATCAGCTTGAGGAGATTGAGTAAATCCTGACAGGCTTGAGATTGGCAAATGACAGACTGAGTGAGGTGGGAGATTGATGGGTCCAAGGATTGGAAAAGTGCTTGGAGGTGCGGTTGGGATGGGTTTGGTAAGGCATGGATGAGCAACGCGCAACAATGATGATGAGCAACAATGAAAATGAGTGATGAGGAAAGGCAATGATGACGGATGAGCAATGCGCAACGGGCAAGGATAAGGATGAGCAACGCGCGCCTTGCAAGGATGAGGACGGGAGACGGAAAGGACTAGGATGAGGACGCGCAACGGGCAAGCATGAGGACGCGCAACGGGCAAGGATGAGGACACGCAACGGGCAAGGATGAGGACGCACAACGGGCAAGGATGAGGATGCACAACGGGCAAGGATGAGATTCTTTTTCCCATGGTGTCCCAAATGGTTCACCACACCGGTTCCATGGCCTTCCCTGTGGCAATAATAGTAGACTAGAGTCTTTTTAGGAACAGCACTAGAAGGGTTAGGAACAGCAAGAGAAGAAATCTTTTGATCCATTTTGGTCTCAAAGGCTTTGAGCGGTTTATTGATCTTGTCCATTGTAGCGGTTTCTTGGTTAGGCTGAGGGTTCTTAGGCCTGCGATCAGATTCCATTTTATTCATAATCTTGTTTGACTCTTTGAAAGAGGGAGCATGGACTTGTTCAGCGGTTTTAGCTTTTTCAAAATTGAGGGCTGTTTGACCTTTCATGACTTTATCCACCACTCCCCTAAGGATAAGGAAACCAGAGAGCTTGAATCAATTATTCCTGGTAGTGATCATGGATCCAGACTCAACCAGTGAGTCCTTGATCCTTTCCTGCACTACAAGAGAAAAAGATTGGAAAAATTGGACTTGAATTTTGTCCACTGTGTCAATGTGATTGTTTTGGACAAGGTGGGATTGGATGGGATCCCAAGATTTCCTAAAGGACTGATAATTGGAGGCTGAAGCCACACCACCATTGGAGATCCACTGGGAGACAAGGTTATCTAGATTCTGCAAAGTAAACTGTGCTACATCTATCTTCCCCCAATACGCCAATATTGCTCCCCGCAGAAGGGCCCAGTTATGCCGTTCAAAAACTTCAAAAAACTTGATTATTTCCATAACTTCAGCAGAGGAGATAAAAAATTGTAACTGGTAGGCCATATTGAATTTGCTAGCCCCGTCCACCAAAGCAGTCATCTTGTACAAGTTTGAGAAGTGTTCCACATTTTTCCCATTAAATCCCAAGCTCTTGTTCTGAGGCTTGATCTTAACCATCTTAGGACAAGTAGAAGACTCGCTGGGAAATTCCATTTTGACAAAGTTTCCTAAAAGATCCAAGGAGCAGATTTCCAAAGTGGCTCACAAATGTAGCAAGAGTAGGGTTTCTCAAAAAACAACAAGGATCTTGCCCAGATGGTGCACAATTGGGAGGACTTACTTCTAGAACAAGTTGCCTCCACAGATCAAGATGATTACAGAAAAAAAGAAAGAGATTGTATTTCAAATTTGATGATTTTTGGGACTGTTAATCCCAAGGTTTCTGGTTTGATCCTGGCCCGGGGGACCAAATGTAAGACTCCAAACGGTGCTAGGCCATGGCAGTTTTGTGGAGGGGAAAGGTGCTTATTAGGCTGCCCTCCTGAGTGTTAAAAAAATATTTAAATTTAACCAAGATCAAAGTCCAGAACCTGGTAAACAAGGGACCAAGTGTAAGAGGATAAAGATTATAGTAGTCGGTAGCTGGGGAAACAACACTATCTGAGGCAAGATAATGCCAGGGAAAACTTGAATAGAAGAAGTCAAGGTTTGTTCAGAGTTCAACAGACAAGGCAATTTGTAAGTAACAACTCCCACAAGCTAATAGCTCTGGTTGTTAGCAGGAGCTTAGGAAAGATCAAATCAATCCCAAACAACCTCCATGTTCTCAATGAACCTGCCCAACTTTCCACAATCAAGCGCTTGAAGGGTACCAGATAACTGTGGGTGGCTGCACAAGACAAAGCTAATTGTTTGAAGAAGCTCCAGAAGAAAAAAAATAACTGATTCAAACAAGAATAACCCAACACTTCTCAAGGGACTCAAGAGTAGCGTGGCGGAATTCAACTTCAAATACATGAAGGGAGGTTTAACACTCCAGGTTTTAAGCTTAATAAAACCTCTTCATTCAAGCGTGACTGGTTCCAGAAAGATAATCAAAAGATGATCTGGACTGGTATGGTCGGATAAAGGGATCAGGCGTGGTGTAACATACTCAAGAATTCAATCAGTCAAATTCTTATTCAACCAGCAAAGCTATTTTTTGGTGATAAGAATCAGGGATCAGGGTTTTGAGTATGGAGGCTCAAGGATCAAGGGGCAATCATAGATATACCCAAATTTTAGTCTCAGATAAAGGGGAATGAGACCCCACCGATGATCTAATTTCAAGATGATGGTGATACTCACTGGTATGGTAGGATCTGATGTGTTGCCCCTCCCAAAAGGCAGGGGAGAGCACCTCCTTATATGGGCAGGAGGCCCTGTTAGACTATGTACAAAGGATACTACAAATAGAGGGAATTTTTTTTTTGATTTTCAGGTTATCAGAAAAATTTGATCACTCAGGCCGGTGGAAATCCGGCATCCCTGACCGGGGTGGGATCCTTCTCATCCCTTCACCATCTCTTTTGTCCGTCCGCGGACGGGCACCCGCGAAAACATTGGGATCACCCACCCCATACCAAAGGCAAAAGGGGTGGGAAAAGAAAATGGACCAGACCGCCCGCAGGTGTCTGCGGGCGGTAGACAACACTCTCCCACCCCCACCCAAAGATGGAAGGGGGTGCAAGTTATTGATGGATTGGTGTTTGGGTAGGGCAAGATGAGGGTGGAGGATGTTGGGATGATGGATCATTAGTGGAAGCATTGACATCCAATGGAGTTGGGATGAGATTGGATTCAAAGGTGGTTTGACGATAGGGATTAGGATGGGTTCTCGGAGTAGAGATTGGATGATGGGTTTTGTCAAGTTCCAATTGGGAGGTAAGCTTGTCTATTGAATTAGACCTGAGGAAGGGAAAAGATTTGGGATCTGGGAACAAAGGCTGTGGTTGATTGCTTTGTTTGACTGCTTGTTGGATGATGGCATACGTCTTGGATTGTTCCCAACAGAGGCTGATAAGAGTTTGACACCGTAGGAACAACAAGAGATCAAGCCCAAGGTTCAGAAGACAATGAGGTAAGATAACAATTGACCTAATTGCTTATCCTAGGAATCATCATCAGCCCAACTGAGACTGTGAGGATCCTGGAACGTGGTGATCAAGCTGGTCATGAGGGCGATGGGTAAAGAGTTGGAGTTCATGAAGATTGAGAAGCTGAGGCAAAAGTTACTCTGAGATCTTTGTAATCTGAACGCTCAAGTGAGGCACCAAGGAACAAGTAGGGAGGTGAGGGAGATGATGAAGAAGCCCAGAGGGACAATTCATAGATTGATCAATTTTTCCAAGGTGAGACTGAAGGCAATCTTGCTGAAAATGAGAGCGGGGGTGAAGAAGGAGACATTAATCTTGTTGAGGGTGGACTTGGATCTTGAGTCAATGATGCCCTTCAAGCTGAGGATATAACCGGCCAAGCAGAGTAGGACGACCTCTAAGATACTCAAGCTGACCAAGGAGATGATGATAGGAATCAATTGGGTGGATTGGTGGATGGGTTTTGAGTGGGATATCTTGGGCCAAGCGGGTCTTGGCCCATGCGTTTGGCCAAAAGGAAGGGGGGAACAAAGAGAGAAGGGATTGAACACAATGCCTAGGTGATGAGACCAAGAGAGGCCTGTCCTAGAATACTGGGACAGAGGAATGTTTGGCAGGATGAGTAAATTGGAGGAGTGATACTATTAAAAAAAAATTCCTTTTTTTTTTTTTTTTGAATGACACCTAAATAAAAGCATTGTAAAAAAAAATTTGAATTTTCCACATCTCTTCCAGGGTGTCCTGATTTGTTCACCAGAATGGCTGTGACAGGTTCATTGTTCCTGCGGGTACTCTCACATTGTTCACAAATCCAGCAGGTGCTCTCACGGTACTCTGATGCTCACAACTCCAGCCAGTGCTCTCACAAGGATTCAAAATTTCACTCATGATTTCTAGGGAAAATGGGAATGAAAACCAACTGGAAAACTTAAGGAACTAAACAACTTGTGGATTGAAGATTTTATTTTTCTGATTTTGTTTTGGGTTCTTTTCTATTCTTCATGATTTTCTATTTTCTTTAGTTTCTATTTTCTTTCTTCTTCTATTTTACTGTTTCCTCAAAAGCCTTGGACAAACATCTTCCTCAACAGTCATCAAAACTTTCAACCTTGAATTAATGCTCATCCTCAAACATCCCAACCATCTTAGTCTTAACCATCAAGAGTACGCATCTTCTTTCATTGGTAAGACTATTTCTAACTGAAGATCATTCTGAAAGTAACTCATTGTAACCTGCGATCTTGATTCAGTTTTGTCATGTGTTTCTCATACTCTCTCTTATAGTCATAGGATACTCGGGAAACTTCCTCACTGTGTTGGTTTTCTCAATCTTTCTGTGTCTCTTTATATGTTTATTTTCTATCTTTGTTATTCCTGATTATCATTCATTTTCATATGTCATAGCTTGCTGTTTCAATCGTCAATCAAAGTCATACGTTTAAAACCCAAAGATCTCCTCAACCAGCAAGACATAGGACTGTGGCTACAGGATTGGGATTCTCAACGGATTCATTCCAACAGGCTATGCTCAAAACAGCTCTCGAGACAACCCCCCTACTGATGGAAGAGAATTAGGGGATATGGAAAGATAAAATGAGTGCCTTGCTCAAACTCAGAGGAGTACTAGTCACACACAAATCAACCTCCAAATAACTCTCCACTCAAGATAACAATGAAATCTAGATTTTACTCATCTCCAAGGTAGACTCCATTACACACAATAATTTCACTAGTGCAGTCAACATCAACTCTGCCAAGGACATCTGGAAGGCAAACAAGGAGCAATTCTCATCCTCTCAAGCATCCAATTGAGCAATAATCTTCAATGATTTTCTACATCTCTCATTCAAAGAAGAAAAGATACTGAACTTTGTTACAAACATCAAAACATCCATCAAAAAGATGATAGACATAGGTATAGATCTACCTGACAACATCCTTTCCTACCTAACCATGTTCAACTTTCCGTCAAACCTTCAAGATCTGAAGTGTCAACCCATGCATTACAACAAACAAATCTCCATGGAATTTGTATGCAACCACCTTTTTCAATATCATAATGAGGTTAAGGCCAAAAGCTCCGAGAAAGTCACTGTGCAAGGAACTTCTGAAACCGCCTTGACCACTATGAGAACCAAGACAAAGAACGCTCTATCTAGCCGATGCATAGAAGGCTATCATAATCCAAAACAAGATAAAAATCACTTGGAATCTGAATGTTTCCACCTCCATCCGGAAAAGGCCCCCAAGTGGTGGGGGGAAAATCAAAACAAATGGAAGAAGAAGCAAAGGAGGAACCAGGAATCAGCGCACTTTCATGCGTTTGTCACAAGGTGGATCGAATCCAAAATTGGTGCGGAGAAGAATATATTGATTGATAGTGGTGCAACCGCCCATATCTTCAACAATAAACGGTTCTTTGCCAGGCTTGAAGATTACATGGGAGAACACATAACTACGGGATAAGTTGGAGCAAACTTACCCATCCCGGGTCTAGGAAAGGTTAGATTGGTTTGGAAGGATCAACAATCACATTGTCAAACTGTCTGTTTTTTCCCAATATCGTAGTCAACCTGATAAGCCCAGGCAAGCTTCTGGATCAAGGATGTACCTTGAAGGCTAAATTGGATCATTTTGAGCTAAACAAGAACAACAAAAAGATTTGTCAAGGCTCAATAACCAACAACCTCTTTGTCCTAGACCAACCGCGCAAAATTGGCAATCAAAAGTGTTATTGGACTACCCATGAAGACCCAAGGACTTTGAAAGATCTTCATCTTTCCTATGGTCATGCCTTGCTTGGCCGCCTAGCTAAGATCAAGCGGATGCAACTCAACACCTCTGAGAAGGAAAAATTTGAATGAAAGCACTGTTTAATTTTCAAGATAACTAAGAGTCTGTTCAAAGCAACCTCCACCTCAGCTTCCAAACCATTTGAAAATATCCATCTTGATGTCATTGGACCAATCACGCCGGAATCACACAGACATGATAAGTACATACTGAATGTTGTGGACAATTATTGCGGTTATATCTCTGGCATTCCTCTTCATAGAAAGGAAGACGTAAATCCAGTACTGATTGAAGTCATAGAGAAGCAGAAGAACATTTGTGGGTATTACCCCTCTACGGTTTGTTCAGATGGGGGATCAGAATTTTTCAACACCAGGTTAGTAAATTATTTCAAGGAGAAATACATCAAGCAGTTGTTAACTGAACCATATCATCCCAAACACTACGGCAGGGCTGAAAGGGCAAATTGGACAATCATTGAGAGCGTGAGGTCAACCTTAAGCTCTGCTCACTTACCTCAAAAATACTGGTCCAAAGTGCTCAAAGCTTGCTGCCTCAGTTTCAACCAAATTCCAAAAGACAGTTGGGATCAGTCTCCCTGGGAACTCATCAAGAAAAAAAAACTGCCCCCCAACTATCTTCAATCAATCAGGGTTACTTTGGTAGTGCTGAATCAAAAGAGAATAAAAGGTGCTAAATTTGAGCCAAAGGGAAGAGAAGGAAAACTTGTTGGATACAACCCCAAATTTCTTTTGTACCCAATTCTCATGCCCAACGGGCTGATTCTCCAATCTAAACATGTTTGTTTTCTCAAGCATTTGGTGGAGCAGTTGGGAATTAAATCAACCATTGATCTTGACTTCAATACCAAAGAAGCAATAGATGAGGGTCCGTCAATAACTAAAGAAACTGTTGAGACCATTCCTGGTTGGATGAACTACCACAATCTGCCAGCTGAAGTGGACTCTTCTGAAAAAGATGTGTCAAGCTTCTCTGAGTCAGAGTTGAGCTCAGAGGACAAATCAAGTGGACATCCCTACCAAGCAGTCAAACAATATGAAGAATCTAGAACTTCCAAGATAGCCAAAAGACCAATCCAAAGAACTCTCCGTGATAGATCTTCCATCAGACCTCCTCAACAATATGTTTTTCATCACTATTTCAAACCAAAAACATTTGATCAAGCTAGACAGTGTCCAGACGGTCCTAAATGGGGTGGAGCAATAAAAAAAGAAATTTATCAATGTGAATTACTTGGAGTATGGGAAGACTACAAGGGTGAGACTCCACTGAACCCATTGGATACAACTTGGATATTCAAGATCAAGGAGAAAGCTCACAATGAAACCATCATTCACAAGGCCCGTATTTGTGTCAAGGGGTTCAATCAAGTTCATGGTCTAGATTTTGATGAAACCTTTGCTCCAACCGGTAAGATAGCCTCTCTGAGAGCAATCCTGTTATTTGCCCTGAAGAATCAAGTGAACTTCAGACAGTAAAATGTAAAGGCAGCCTTTCTGCATGCTCCCATAGATGAAGAAGTCATCATTAGAACACCGCAGGGATGTCCATGCACATGCCAATACTTGAGACTCAAGAAAATCCTATATGGACTCAAGCAGTCTCCAAAAAATTGGTACGGCACCTTTACGGAATGGATCAATTCAATAGGGTTCAAAGAATCAGACAGTGACCCCTGCCTGTATAGATAAAAGGAAAACAAGTCCTTTCTTTTCTTCCACGTGTACAATGTGATTCTTGTTGGTGAAGTCAATAATTTTGACGACAAATTTAAGACAAATTTCAAAGGCTCTCAAGCTCATGAACAAGACACAATTCTGGGTATGAAGTTTGAAAAAACTCCTGATAAAATCTTGCTCAGTCAACCCAGGCACATTGTGCATGCCTTAGAAGAACTTGACCTGCTAGAATCTAGGCCATCCTCCACTCCTTTAACACCACATCTTCAGTTGAGTGAGGCTTTAGACAAAGACTTTGAAGGTTTCAAGAAACTCAACATAAATTACAAATCAGCCATTGGACTCCTGAATTATATTGCAAGCCAGACTTTTCCTGACATCATTTACTCAGTCTCCAGCTTGGCGCAATTCCAGAATAAGCCCGGTCTCACTCACTGGAGGGAACTTAAGAGAACCTGGCAATACCTTAATCACACCAATGATTTGAAACTCAAAATCTCATACAATGAATCAAAAGGACCCATCCATTACTACAGTGACCCCTCTTGGGCCAAAGACCCAGCCAGTTGCAAATCTCAATCAGGCTACTTGTGTATGTCCTTTGGCAGCCTCATTTTGTGGAACAGTTATAAACAAAGAAACATAACATATTCATCCATGGAGGCGGAGCTCAATTTTCTGCTGGATTTGTATCTTGAGAGAAAGTGGGTATGTCATTTACTGGGATAAGTTTTCCAATCCAATCTTTCATCTTCAAAATACTACATTGACAATAAAGGCGTGGACAACAAACTAAAGAAATTTGGATCTAATGCCAAGAATTTTCATATTGATCTCAAACCCAAAGGGCTGATGGAAGGACTGAAAGAAGGGTCACTCCTCATCCATCTAGTAGATAATGGAGAAATGATTGCTGATCCTCTGACAAAGGCAGTCAACCTATGGCAATTGGAGAAATTCAACGGTCTAATCTTTCAACTCAACAAGACTGATATCCAGTTAAGGGGAGTGTAAAGATAGATGCGTGAATCTCACAGATGGTGACATGCACACTGTTGCACCCACAGCTGTGACAGGTTCATTGTTCCTGCGGGTACTCTCACGTTGTTCAAAAATCCAGCCGGTGCTCTCACGGTACTCTGATGCTCACAACTCCAGCCAGTGCTCTCACAAGGATTTCAACTTTCACTCATGATTGCTAGGGAAAATGGGAATGAAATCCAACTGGACAACTTAAGGAACTAAACAACTTGTGGATTGAAGATTTGATTTTTCTGATTTTGTTTCTGGTTCTTTTCTATTCTTCATGATTTTATATTTTCTTTAGTTTTTATTTTCTTTCTTCTTCTGTTTTACTGTTTCCTAAAAAGCGTGGGACAAACATCTTCCTCAATGGTCATCAAAACTTTCAACCTAGACCCAACGCTCATCCTCAAACATCCCAACCATCTGAGTCTTAACCATCAAGAGTACGCATCTTCTTTCATTGGTAAGACTATTTCTTACTGAAGATCATTCTGAAAGTAACTCATTGGAATCTGTGATCTTGACTCAATCTTTTCATGTGTTTCTCATACTCTCTCATGTAGTCATAGGCTACTCAGGAAACTTCCTCACTGTGTTTTTTTTCTCAATCTTTCTGAGTCTCTTTATATGCTTATTTTCTATCTTTTTTATTCCTGATTCTCATTCATTTCCATATGTCATAGCTTGCTGTTTCAATCATCAATCAAAGTCATAAAATATCAAGTACTCATCAACCAAAGCTGAGTGGAACGCCCTCAGCAATGGTCAACTTGAATGCAGATGGATCAATCACCTAATCCCTGAACTCTGGAGAAAGCCTATCAAAGCAAGCATCCACATGATTTACAATAAAGGTTTGGATAACAAAAAAAAGAAATTTGGAAGAAACTCAAAGATAAAGTTCATCAACCTGAAGACAAAAGGACTTTGAGAAGATGTATCCAATAGAGCAATTGAAATCCGACTCATCAAATCAGATCAAATGGAAGCAGACGGCCTCACCAAAGCCGCCAATAGAAGTTCAATCCTGCGACTCATTCATCATGTCAGTACTTAGAACTCTCACACTTTGAATCAAGGAGGGCTGTTGTAAAATCTATGTCCTTGAGCTCCCACTTGAGACTGAATACTGCTATTCTGGCATTCCGGTACAGGCGCTTCATTCCTGGCTCAACTCCAGCAGACCCGCACGCACGGTTCTCTGTTCCTCTCAGCCAACCAACTGTGACCCCAACAAAGCCAAAAGCATACTCATGATCATTCTCCACATCTGCTTCCCTTCCATTTCCTCTTTGTTATCTCTCACACTCACACCTACAAAGCAATCCTCAACAAATCAATCAAGTCTGGAAGCATCTCAAGCGGGTAAAGATTGATTCAAAGCATCTTGAGTAATCCACATCCATGCACTGATTAAGCCCAATCCACAGATCCTCCACCACAACTCAGAAGACTTCAAGACAACTTCCTTTCATCTGAAGACTGTACTTCCTAAATGTCTGCGCATCTCATCCAGGACATGAAGACACTTGGCACATTCTGATTCAACAACCATTCATAATTGCTCCTGTTGGTCTGATCTTTTATCTTAATCTTATGTTTTCAATTGTTGTTGTTTATTTCATTTCTACATTCATTTTGTTGGAATCAACCCAGAGGTCCTGTTTTCCAACAATCTTCTTCTCAAGCAGTTAATTTTTAACAAATTTGAAGTGAAGGCAATCTTGCAAGTGAAAAAGAATGAAATGAAATCAAAGGTTGATCATTTTTTGAATTTGTCAGTTGAGCGTAGGTGAGTAAGGTGAGCGTAGGTAAGATGATGATGATGAGATTCAGGAGATGAATTTAGGAAGGCAAGGTTGAGGGATTGAGAAAAGAGTGAGAGGAGCAAGTTGAGGTTGGGCAATTAAGAAGATCAAAGAGGTGGAAGTTGAGCAAAGGTGGAAGATGAGAGAGATGGAAGATGAAAAGTAAGAAGGTGGGAGTCAGGCCGTGGTTGGAGGAGTGAGTGAAGCAGAGAGAATGGATGGAGGAGTTGGTAAAAATTGTGATAGGTGTGTGACACTGAGTTTTTATGCGGAAGTGGAGCTGTAGCTTGGCTTAGAACTGGGGAGGATTGTGAGATTTCCTTTGAAAAGTCAGAAGGTCTCAGATGATAGTAGGCCAAGGCTGAGAGTTACCTAGATCTGGATTATTGGAAGCAGGAACCAGAATTTGTGCATTCAAAGTTGTGGAATAAAGGGAGAGAGGGAAATTCTTGACATTATTCAGGAAAAGGCTCTGCAAGGATAAAATCTTGGACAATTTTTCCAAAAATTTGTGGTTTTTTGTTTAATTCTCTATCTTGTATATTAAACCTCTCATGAAATCCTCATTATTTGATGAATCCTCACCCTCTCATCTACACTTCTATTTTATATTAAATAGTAGAGTAGCACAGCCCCTGAATTCCAAACTCCCATTTAATACCCAAGGCCTGTCTGCAGTTACCTTGCGTGCTCCTTGAAAGCTTTCCCATTCCCTCAGGATCTTGAAAACATCTTTTAGTACTTTCCCAAACCAAGTTAGACCCCCTATCTAACTTCCATCTCTGACATCATTGAGAATCCTTCTTATGGCATCCCCCTGTGCAATCCTCTACCACTGCCTGCTGTTTCCTCAGCCACTTTAATTCATCACACCTGCAATTCCAGAAATATCCTGTCCAATCCAGTACTGAAATTTTTGCCTAATTTCCCATATTCACTAGTTCTGCTGAATTTTTGGTAACCACACCCTAACTCCTTTACCAATCCCTCCTCCTCCATTTTTGTTAATCTTTATGTTATTTTTTTCCAACCTTTCAGCTGTCCTCAATTGGAAACCTGTGCAAAAGGCTATTCTCTTTTCTTGTTCTGAATTTCTTTATTTTTTGAGGAACTTTTGTGTAAGGGCCAGTGTTCCACATGACCACATGACTTGAGTTTCATTTTCGGGAGCTGGTTTTCCTGAATGATTAAATCTGTTTAGGCTCACATAGTCTTTGTGATTTCCAATGGTTCATGGAGAGCCATATAATCATACAATTCGGATTGGAACCATACCTGGCACATAAATAAGTCCACAAGTATTGTAAAACTCTGCCCATCTTCATCTTCACCCAAAAATTAGCTCTTGAGAACCTAAAACTTCACCATTAATTTTAGTCATTTAATCTTTTCAATTGATCTCACACCAACCTCAGCACACTTGTAACCATCAAGCTAACTCCATTTAATTTAATCTCCAACATTGGTTAGATATTTACCCCACTCAATTTTTCTTTTCTTTTCTTCTTCTTTTTCTTTTTTTTTTTACAAAGTTGGAGGGAATAATAGTTTTCTGGAATGTTTGAAGCAATCCAGTCAGAATCCTTCTGGAAGGATAGTTCAAAATTAATTTCTCTGAATCAAGTTTTTGACCATCTTTTTTCTATTCAAGCATTCTTATTTTTATTTTTATTTTTGAAAAAATAATCCATCCATGAGCTTTAGTATTTTTATTTTTATTTTTTTATTCATATTATTCTTAGGATCATTTATCCAAAATATCATAATAAACTATGGCTCAGGCTTTCTCCTACTCCTGAACCCTACATCCATCCAAGCTTGGAAAAGAAAATTTTCCTGATTCAATCTCAATTCATCATTTCAGATCTTAAAGAGCGACCTCGCTTGACCCACCTTTCAATTTTTTTGCATTTATACCATTTGATTGTTAAAAACTCTCTTCTAATTACATATCTATAGTTTTAGCTATGATTGTTTCAGTTTCCCCCAATTTTGACTATCACTGAACAATTTTTTTTCTTTTGGTGGTTTATTTATTTATTTATATTTCTGAATGTTAGATTTGCAAACCTGTGGTCTCAAACCAGCGCAAAACGCTGCTTGGGACCCATCCAAGTTGCAAACAGTTTTTTTGAAACCTTTTGTTATATTGTATATATATATATATATGTGTGTGTGTGTATAACATTTTTTTTAAATTTTTTCCATCTTTTATTTCTTTTTTTATTTTAATAAAAAAATAAATAAAAAATAAAAATATAAACAATAAATCAATCAATTAAATTAAGAATATAAATATAAAAAAATATAAATGTAAATAAATGTAAATATACATAAAATATAAATAAATTAATTAATTAATAAATTAATTAATTAATTAATTAATTCATCAATTAAATTTAAAATATAAATATAAATTAATGAAATGAAATAAATAAAATCTACAAATTGTTATTTTTATTTAGTTTTTTTTTCTTTTCTGTTCACATACCAAAATGGGTTGTGTGGTTCATTTTGGCACCCAAAATGGGTTGAAAACTGCCATTCACAACACACTGGAGTTGTGAATGGCCATTTGCCACTCAAATTGGCTGCAAATTTCCATTTGAAACCCAGAATTTGTTGTGAACCATGCAATGCAACCCTTTTTAGGTTGTGGAAAGAGGTTGTGAGGTTTCAAAGTTAACATTTCTCATTTATTTTTTGTACTTCTGGGACTGCTTATCAAAGCAATTATTTGAACAGCTTCTTTTAACCAAAGTTTGCTTGTAGCCACCCATCAGCTTGAAATTTATTATGATTGTTATTATTATCAGAAAACATCTCCCTAATAATGTATCCAGTCCAAGCTCAAGACAATTTCTTGATAAGTGTTCTTAGGGTCATTGGGGGGGAGAGTTCTTTGTATGAATCTTGAGTAAGACTGGAGTGAGCCAAGATTCTGAGATAATAGTCCGCATTATCAATCTATCCATCTCTCTCTATGCTATCTCTGCATGGCTCCCTTGACCAGAGAATCAAACTAAAACAGAAAAAAAATAAAGCCTGATCAAGAAAAAGAAAATGGTGTTTAGAAAAAGCCAAGATGAAAAGGAGCTTGTTCCATGACTGATGTTGGATGGTAGATGATGTAATAGGTATAGCATTGCCAGGGTCAGACTTATGAAAGGATGAATAAAAAGAATATTTGAGCGATATTTTGGTGTTTTCAGCTGTCTGATAGCAGTAACCTCGCAGTCCTTTATCTACAGATATTGATAAAGTAATGAAAATAATAATATTCCCAAAAATAAACATGTAAAAAGCTCAAAAAATAAGTATATTGAGAGCTATTGAAAGGTTAAATTTTGTTGGTCAAGGGGTTTCCAATATTTTATAAAAGAGGGACCACAGGATTATACTACTGGGGATCTTTACAGACAAGCAACCTTGCTTCAAGGGGCCTTCTTGGGCAGTTTACAAAACTTTTAACAATGTTGGATGTCTTTTAAGGACTGATCCAGCTATTATGGCTGGGAAAACAGAACTCAGGCCAAGGCAGGAAGGAAAAAACTCACTTTGAGCAATAATTCACTGAAAATCTTGCGCAGATTCAGGTAAAGGATTTCAGATCAGATGGGGTTGATTGTCTGACTAATTTTTAATGATTCAGGGTGATGGGTTTTTGGAAATAATAATAATACTTCAGACTAAGTCATAAATCACCTGCTTATCTCTTTACAAGCACTTGATCAGAAATGAAACGGTGTCTGATTGATAATTAATAACTTCCTGGTCAACTTGGGGACAATAGTCCACAGAAGGTCTGTATAAATAACTTTTTTGGGGTTAAAATGAGCTTCTCAGGGCACATAGAGAGGGTTAATCTCATGGGCTGAGGCCAGAAAGCCAGTCAGGTAAATTTTTGCACGTCCACTTGGTGCTTTCAATCCGCTGATCTCAGATCTTCTGAATTTATGTACCAATTAAGCTACAGATCTGTTATTGTGTTAATCTGTCATTTTTCTGATCCTGTACTTATCCTTTGGTTGTACCATTTTGATTGGATTAAAGTGATCAAGGGATGAGTCCATTCAACTGCGCGCGGGCTAGGATCCTCTGCGTGCGTGGCAAGATCAACTACGCGCAGAAATTCTTTACACAGGAATCTGATGCTTACAGATTAAATCAGGTGCCCTGGGGCTGTGCAGCGACGCAGGGATGCGCGCGGGAATTGTGACACAACTCAATTTTGGGTTTGACTCCTGAAATATAAAAACCACCTCAGTTTTGACTGAATGTTTTGTATGAAACCTATACGTGACAATGTGTGTGAAATATTAAATTGGCAAAACAGTGCCAAAGTGGTGTTGTGACTATTGGGTCAACTTTTATTTAATTAATTAAGATATGAAGGATTAATAATTCAAGGGGTTATGTCAGTGAGTGACCCTGCCTAATTTTGGGTGAAGAATTCACTTCTGAAATAATATTCATTGATTTCCTGCTCCTTCTGGTGTAATCAATTATTTTGGAATTTTTATTTATTTTGTCTACTTTGACAGGTTTCTCTGTTATAAGTAGCAAGCTGACATTTTGCCACTCTAAGATATGTCTATATCTGAAAAAAATCTTGTTTGTAATTTCTCCTGCTAGTCCTTTAATTCCTTAGTTGTATAGGTCCATCTGGAATTTTGTTTTTGGAAACCATTCATCTTTATCAGCTGATCCTCCTTTGAACCTACCTAAGTAAATTCCAAAACCTTTTCATTGGATCCTTTTCTTTTTATCTTTGAGAATCTTTCTAAGTTTCAGTTTTTCTTTCTAGTTGTCATTGGTTACTTTCATTTCTGGTTGAGTGGTACTTTCTCCTTCTGTAGGGTTTTATTGTTTAAGGATTTCTTGGAAAACTGGGTGTTTCCTGGAAATATCATCACTTAGAATGACTTCTACGGCATTCTTACCATGGAGCTTTCTGATAGTAAAAGTTCCAATAAATGCTGGTCTAAGCTTCCTTTTCCCAGATAAATTATTGAAGTTAGTGGTAGAAACTAAGACTTGATCACAAATCTTGAAATCAGGTTCTTTATTAGTTTTATCCCATCTCTGTTGGTTGTATTCAAAAGCATCTTTTACAAATTTATCAGCATGCTTATTGGCTATAACTATCATTTTCTTGAAATTAAGTGATTTTTGGTGAATATTGGTTAGCTGTTTGTTGAGGTATCCTTGGGTAACTTAGGAATCCATTACCTTTCCAGTATATAAGGAGTTTCCTGAGTAGTAAAATTCTTCCTGCTGTTATAAGCCATTGCTAAGGCAGGTATAAGCCTAACCCAATTGTTGCATTATCCATCAGAATTCTTGTATTCTCAACCAAAGAAACAGAAACTTCTGAGCATATCTTCAAGATTCTGGATCATTTTTTCAGCTAATTCATCTTTCTGGTGGTGGCAAGCTGTAGATAAAGCTAAGATGTTTCCTAACATATCATGGAGATTCATCCAGAATTCAGAAGTGAACTTGGGGTCCCTAGCACTCATAATAATTTTTGGGACTCCTACATCTGCAATAAGCCTGTTCGAGAAGTGTAATTCTACTTAAATAGCTGTGTCTTCCTTATGATTAGGTGGGTACTTATCTTTCTTAGAGAACCTGTCCATTAGAACTAGTACTGATTTGCAGGAACAAGGTCCTCCAGGGGGTAATCCACTTAAAAATTCCTTGTTGATGATCTCCCATCTTTTCTTGGTTTCAGCAATCTTTTGGAGGAGGCCAAAACTTTTTCCAGTGGTCCTGTTATATTTCTGGAAGTTTTCACAGCTAGAAACATACTTGATGTTAGAGTATCTCCAATTAACCCACAAAGCAGTTTTTTGTCAAAATTATCTAGCGTCCTGTCAGTGGATAGATGACAAGATGAACAGCTATTGTGAAACTCAGTTAAGAAAGCTTGATATTTTCTTCATTATTCAGAACTATGACACTTTATTTTTGATTCCTGTAGTATACTAGACCATCCCATATTGTGAACCTTCCAGCTTTGTAATTTTTCAGAAGAGGTTCAGGCAAACGTTTGATGAGTTTAGATGGAGTTGAAGTATGGTTTATGAACCCTGTATGGGTGCCTGCCCAAGTTCTTGTTCTTTTTTGTAAAGCGCCTGTGGAACCTAAAAAAGCCAGCTTGGTGTTTGGTCAAATTGGCCTGGCCCCTTTGCAAGCTGGTTTGGACATCAAACAAAGCTTGGCGCTTTCACCTGCTCAATAGAAGAAAAAAAAAATTAAATGAAGCAATGGCTGAAAGTTGTGGGGAGGGAGGCTGATCATTTTGGCGCAACCAGCTTTGATCTGGGCCAAGAAAAATTTGTTCTTGCGCCAATTTTTTACCCTTGCAAGCCCAACCCAATCAAGCCCTCTAGGCCCCAGATGTTATGATAAATTTAGGACACCTCATAAGAAAATAAGAAAAGGGAAAAATTTGATTTTTTTTTATGTTTATCTTTTCATCTATCTATCAAAAAAAATATATTGAAATTTTGTTCCTGCATGGGAAGCTTTCAATTTTACCTTTCCTCAAATTCCCCTTGTCCTAGCGGTGTAGGAAGGGCCTCTAGTTTTTTCAAGTCCCCACTCCGGGTGTTCAACTCCCTCTCATTGCGCTCGGCATATGATTAACTTTTTGGCCAATCACATGCAGATGGTACTTCCACTCCTCATCTTGCTTCTTCCCTCCAAACCCTCCACCCTACAACAATTGATATGATTACCATCCTCCCATCCATTGCTCATCCTCTCCCCTCCTCCAATCCTGATCCAAATCAGTGAATCCAAGATCCCCTGCCTGTCAATGCTCAAAATTCCCCCAGGCTTGATAGGCATCAAGTTGCCTTTGTCAGTCCAAATGTCACAAGCCCTGACTTGGAACATCCTTCCATGTTGATGATTTGCTTTCTACTTTCTTCCTTCCAATTCAATGTGCTTTCAAATACACCAAATTAATCACTTTACCATCTCCTAGCTTGGCCCTTGAAGTCAATCCTCAACTCACTTGCGCTCATCAGTAGCAATCCCGCAGTTGTCTTGTGGCTCATCTGTTGGTCAGCTTACTGACATTTGTCCTCAAACTTGCTCATCTGTCCCGCCTTTTCTGCTTGTGCTCTTGTTTCTCTTCCCACTGTTGCAACTGTTGCAGCTTTCATGGCTGTTAAAGCTCATCTGTTGCAGCTCATCGCCATCCTCAGCGTTTTTTCTTTTCTTCTTTTTCTTTCTGTCTCTATTTCCTTTTTATATTACATTCATATCCTCTTAGACTTTTTTTTTTGTTCATCATAATTTTTTTCTGTCTATAATATATATATATATATATATATATTACGCTCTCATATGTGTATCCTATTTTAAATAGTCTACAGAGTCCCTTGCCCATAAAAGGAGGGGCTCTCCCCTTCTTTATCCATCATCATCCATTGTTTTATCCAATCAATAAATCCATTGGGCTCTTCCCTTTATCTGAGAAATCCATCCATCAATCTATCTATCATCATCCTTAGCCTGGGTATATCTTTGATTTCCCCTTGATCCTTGAGCCTCCATAACCAAAAATCTGATCTGCCGTTCTGTGGCCCTGTTCTTTATCACCAACCAATAGCCTTTCTGGTTGAAGTAGAACGCATTCATTTGGATTCTTGAGTGTGTTATACCACTCCTTGATCCTCTTTTTAAACCATACTGGTCTTGATCATTCTTTGATTGTCCTTCTGGAACCATTAATGTTTTAGTGAGAGGTTTCTTTAATCTTGAAAGATGGAGTGTTAAACCTCCCTGATTTCTTTAAAGTTAAATTTTGCCACTCTATTCTAGAGTTCCTTGAGAAGTGTCAGGTTATTCTTGTTCAAATCTGTCATTTCTTTGCTTCTAGAGCTTCATAAGACAAATTGCCTGTTTTGTACAGCCACCCACAGTTATCTGGTGCCCTTCAAGCGCTTGATTGTGGAGATTTTGGCAGGTTCATTGAGAAACTGGAGGTTGGTTGGGATTGAGTTGATTCTTCTTAATCTTGTTCTGACAACCAGAGTTATTAGCTTGTGGGTGTTATTACTTACAGCTGTCTTGTTCCATTGAAATCTGAAAAAACTTTACCTTCTTTTGTTCAAGTCTTTTCCTGCACCCTCTTGCCTCAGATAGTGTTGTTTAAAGCTACCAATTACTATCAAACTCTTCTCTTCCTATTGATTCCTTATTCACAAGGTTCTGGAACTTGATCTTGGTTACATTTAAATATTTTTGTAACACTCAGGAAGGCAGCCCAAAAATTACCTTTCCCCTCCACAGAACTGCCAGCAGCCCGAACTGTTTGGAGTTTTATGCCAACCAAGTCCGGCTTGGTGCACACCAAGTCAAACTTGGCAAGGCTCCTTGACAAGCTTTATACACCATACTTTCCATAATGGTTGTCAGAGTTTTCATGTCAGAGTTATAAGCCTCCTTGATTGAGTTGAACAAAGATTCATCTGGTTCAGAAATGTGAATTCCTAAGATGGGGGCTTCAGTGTTAAACATTTTAATATTCATTATAGGAAAAATATCATGGTTATCTGAATCATGAGCATGATTTCTGGGGTAATTGGTTTTAAAATTCCTGCTTATGCTTTCAGAATTCTGATGCTTGGCTCCAGCTTGGTTTACTATGTTCATTTGGCCTCTATAATGTTGTATGGCTATCTGCCACTTTAACATGTGCCTGCTGGGATTTTTAATATTCATTAGATTCCTGAAAGAATTTCAGTCAGTGATTACCACAAAATTTTTAACTTCCAAGTAATAATGGAGTTTCTCTAATGCCCAAACTAGAGCAAGAAAGTTCATTTGGCTAGAACCTTACCTCTTTTCAGTATCTTTAACTTGTCTGGATATGAAGATTATAGCCTTCTCTAATGTTGTATCATCTTTTAATACTTCCTGTTGCAAAGAATCTCCTAGAAATTCCATACTGGTTTCTATGTATATTTTTAAGGGTTTATTATAATCTGGTTGAATCAGAATGGGTTTAGTATTCATAGCTACCTGGAGTTACTCATAGTTCTTCAGCCTTTCATGAGTCATCTCAAATAATTTGTGGTTGTTGCATATTTCATACAAACTCTTGGGAAGTGGAGCAAACTTAGGGATGTACTTCCTGTAGTAGCTTTAAAAACTGAAAAAAGACAGGAGTTTGGTTTTGTTTTGAGGCATTTGCCTTTTCATAAAAGCTTCCATTTTTCTCTGTTCAGCAGTTAGAGTTAGTCCAGAAACAATTTGACCCAAAGCTTTGGGTAATCCATATCCAAAGTTACTTTTCTTGAATGATTCTTTTAATCCCACTGAAAAGATATTTTTGAGTACAAGTCTTACTTTTTCCATGTGCTTATTGCAATCATCAGAATAGATGATAAGATCATCAATGTATACCTTCATCTAACCTTTTCTGATAAATAATCCTGAGACTTTATCCATCATTCTTTGGAAGTCAGAGGGAGAATTCTCGATTCCAAAAGGCATCCTTAGATAATCAAAGATACCTAAGTGGCATATAATCCTCAAGAACTCTCTGCTTTCAGTGCTGATGGGTATTTGATTGAAACCTTTCAGAATGTCCATGGTAGTGATAAAAATTGCCTTTGAAAGTTTTTGTAAAGCATGTTCAATCCTTGTCATAGGATAGTAATCAGCTTGATTATATTTATTGAGAATTCCAAAATATCCAACCATTCTAGACTTATCATTGTGCCAGGCTATAATCACTGGGTTGTTTATATCTGCTTTTTCATTGTGTCCTACTTTCCCTAGGACTTTTAGTTCAATTAATTACTGGATGTGAGCTTCTAGAGTAGCCCTGTATTTTTGACTAGAGGGGTAGGCAGGTCTTCTGAGGTTAGGAGGATAAGGGGGTTTAATAGTCAAGGTCAGAATCATATCATGTCCTTTGATATTACCAATAGGGTGGTCTTTGGTTCAGAAAGAATTCTGGTTCTCAAAGATAACTTGGAGAATATCACATTTTTGTTCTTCACTGCGCTGGGAATTTCAAGCTGCTTGAGAGAAGTATTCTTGGTTAAAGGTCTCAAATTGTTTCTCATAAGTGGAATGAGGATTTTCAGAATTAACATTACATATTTGGAACTTCTTGTTCCAATCTCCTCCTACAGTCAAGTATCTACCTTTACTCTGGAATACATCTATACCACACAAGAAAAGATAATCATTTCCTAAAATGAAGTGATCACATACTCCATTTTGAAGTACTACAAATTCAATTTTCAGTTTGAGTGATCCTTTAGAATGAGGGAGTATGATATCTGAGGACCATACTCCATGGCATTGAGGGAAGATTTACAACTGCTAAACTTAGCCTGAGGTACTGGTAAGAGGTTCACCTTCCAGTTTGGATCTTGATTTTCCAAACAAGAAGATCCAACACAGGAGCAGAAATCTCCACTATCTTAGAGAAACTTAACTGGGTAACCTTGGATTAGACCAGTAGCATAAAAGGTTTTACCAGAAGTGTAAACTTTACCAGCAGAAGGTTTTAGGTTCAAATTTTTACCTTAAGAAACATGTTGTGTCTTCTTGTTAGGATTCCATTGTTTTGGTAGACTTGAATCTTCATTGACGGAGTTTATTTCCAGGGAAGACTCTATACTTCCTTTAATAACATTGATGGGGTTAGTTATCATTAATTCACACTCAGAGATTGATCCATCAGTTTCATCAAGTTGAGGATCAGGGTTATTATTATACTCTTCTCCTTCTATAGGATTAATCCTTCTCCTTGGTTGGGCGCAGTCAGTTCTTACATGCCCTGTCTGGTTACAATTCCAGAATACCTTTTCTTTATTTTCTGAAGTCTTCTTGAATTCTAAGCTAGGGGGATTAGTAGCAGAATAATCTTTGGTTTTAATATTGTATTCTTCTTTATTCCTGATATTCTGGTCCCTAGGATTGTTAGACTTTTTGTCAAGTCCATTTGTTTCAATAGTCTCTTATAGGATACCAATCAGATTGGAAATTTCAGAGTTCATGGGCATTTTTCATCTTAAAATATGGTTAAGTTGACCTGGGCACAGGTTGAGAAGTCTTTCTTTGACTTCCTCTTTATCAGCCTCAGGGTAAAAAGATCCAAGCCTTCTTTTCTGATCCAGAAACCATTTGTGTTGTTTGTCCTTAGATGGGTCAAAATGAGAAGTTTCAAAGGTTTTAATCATCTTTTTTTTGCACATTCTAGTCCCAGACTTTTGTTTGATCAGTTCTTTCCAAGAGTTCCAAGTTAAAGATCCTAATTCTTCCCTTTTTTTAATGAACCAATCAAGAGCTACTGCTTCAAACAACCTGGCTAATCTCACTACAGCAATAGTATCAGGGATTTCATAAGATGCAGTATTATAGTCAATAAACTTAATGAAGCTGATATGGTTGTACTCTCTTTCTCTGGAAAACTTGGGCCACTCAGTAATGGGAGGTAGCAACTTCAAAGCTTGTTCCAATTCAAGGGTAGGACTAGGCCTCTAAGATTCATGCCTGGTTGTTCCTGATCTGGGAACAACACTGAGATTACTGGTGAATCTAGTTGGTCTAGATTCTTCCAAGTTAATAACTGGAGGTTGAGTTAAATTGATTTTAAGATCTCTGAGATCATTCTTGATCATACCTAATTCCAAATCAAATTTGTTACCTAGTAGTTCAATCTTATTGATTAATTGAGTTGAAGGAGTGTTTTTAATTTTCTTAACTTCTTCCTTAATGTGATCAACAGACAAAAGAATTTCTTCTTGGAGGGTGGAATAGGTTCTTTCAATATTCTCTATCAGAGCTATTTTATTCAGGCTTTGTCACAACTTCCCCTGGCGTGCAAGGTGCTGAAGGCACAGGCACTAATACTCATAGAACTCAAGTATGATTCTTTGGAATTGCAAAGAAGAAGATGAGAGGAGGAGTACAAGTGATGAGAATATGTAAGGATGGAATGGAGAAGTCCAGGAGGAGGTTGTTGAATAAGTGTTTTTTGAATCCTATAAGAGTAAAACCAGGAAGGGACAAGGTGATATGATTTGAGCAGGCTGGGTGAAGGTTGTCTTGTGCTGAGATTACACCTACTGGCAGAGGGACTAACCATTAAGAAGTAGTATAATAATTCCTTGGGGGGAATTATTCCAGAAGGGAAGGAGAGGCCATTATATGTGAAAGCTGAGAAGGAAGCCTTGAGGTATGAGTGGTTGGTGTTGCAGGTTGGATTTCCCATGGTATTACATGTTGACTGATTGGGTTGGAGGCTTTAGTTGACTAATTGGTTGATGGGCCCATCCAGGAAGGTTTGAAATGTACTGATCTGGAGTCCTGGGAGTATGGGCTGAACAAACAGTGGAGAGTATGTACTATGTATATACTAAGTGTAATATGTACTAACTCATATACCAATTGGGTTGAGGAGATATGGAGGATGTACCAAGCCATGGAGAGAGGAAGAGATCCTGAGAAGGTTGAATGAATCACATGACACAGTGGTGAGATGTACATGGACATAGAGCCTATACCATACAGGGAGAGGGTGAAGCTGGTGGAAGAGGTGGGATTTTTTTAGTTGAAGGAGTGTCAGAACTGCGGTTATGACAGTACCCCCCCCCCCCCGGAATGGCAAGGGACAGCTCCTGACTCCCAGATAAGGATGTGCTGGAGGTGAATACTGAGTTCCTGCGTACTTTCTGATTGCAAGCTGCGGGGCTTGGAAGAAAGTTTGAGTAGCTTGAAGCTGGTGAAGAATTGCACAGGTTTTGGGGCTTGAAGTCTGAGAAGTTCAAAGTTTGACAAACCAAAATGGACTTTTTTAAATTATACCTAGGGGAGTTGAATCTGGCAAAGCTGATCAAAGCAATTTCAAATCTGGAAATGCACGTAGAAGTTCCCTTCAAAGCTTTCAAATCTTGAAAAAGGAAGAATAGGATTTTTCAAAGTTCTATGAACCAAAATGGGCTTGTTTAATTTTTTACCTAGGGGAGATGAACCTGGCAAAGCTGATTGAAGCAATGTCAAAGCTGGAAATGCCTGTGGAAGTTCCTTTCAAAGCTGTCAAAGTTGAACATGGAAGAACTTGGTTTTTTGAAGTTTGACACACTCAGGTGGACCCATTTGAAGTTCTACCTAAGGAAATTGAACCTGGTGAACCTGGTCAAAGCACTTTCAAACCTGTGGAAACCTGTTGAAGTGCCTGTCAAAGCTGTTGAATTTCAAAAATGGAAGAATATGATTTTTTGAAGTTTGAAAAACCCAGGTGGACCCGTTTGAAGTTCTACCTAAAGAAATTGAACCTGGTGAACCTTGTCGAAGCACTGTCAAACCTTTGGAAGCCTGTAGGAGTGCCCGTCAAAGCTGTCAAATTTTTAAAATGGAAGAATTTGATTTTTTGAAGTTTGAAAAACCCAGGTGGACCCATTTGAAGTTATAACCAAGCAAGTTGAACCTGGCAAAGCTGATCAAAGCACTTTTGAACCTCTGGAAGCTTGTCAAAGTGCCACTCAAAGCTGTCAAAGTTTAAAAAGGGAAAATTGGATTATGAAGAGGGGCTGAGAGCCTTTTCTCCTTCGAAGGGAGATGATGAGAGTTTTCCTGGAGATCATGGAGGTTTAATTTAGATTTGGGGGAGGTAGATAGAAGGAATAAACGTATACAAAAAGAAGTAGAAGCAGAAGAATGAAGAGATAGAAGAGGGATTTTATATGGAGGCGGCCAGGGTTTGTGTGAAGATAAGAACAAAGGGAGAGAGGTGGACCAGCAAGGTGATTGAAGAGGTTGGAAGTTTTGGAAGTGTTGGAGTGGAATGTTCATTGGAAGATTTTGGTGTATTGAATGCTGGTTTGAAGTGCTGGTGGTGATGAATATCCAGAAGTGAACTTGGAGTGGATGTTTGAAGGTAAAAACTGGGTGGTGTTTCCTGGTTTGACAATTCATGATTTGAAAGGAGAGAGGAGATAAGTGATGGAGAGGGAAGTGATGGATGAACAGGAGGATGATTGGTTTTAGGAGGATCTTTTGATGTGATATGTAAGAGTGAGTGGATTATGTGGAAGGTGTGTGATTGGAAGGAAAATATTATATGTCTTATTTATTTATTTATTTTATTTTCTTTTGATTTGGTTTTGGAACTGATTGATTGCAAGGAGTTTGAATTTTTTATTAATTTTCTTTTGATGGATGATAAATGAATTGAGTTTTGATTGGGAAGTGATGGTGATTGGAATTTGGATTTGAAAAGAGACAATACAATGAAATGGGTTTGGAATGGTGGTTGGAATTTGGTTGATTGAAGAATCTGGGAAATCCAGTAGTGATGAAGTTGGATGTTGGTTCCCAGAAGTTAGTTGGTGAGATTGAGGACGGATGGGTGGATGAATTGATCAGAGATTTGGATGTTGAAGCATGAGTACCTAATTTTTCCAAAATGAGAAAAGGTTCCCAACAAACGCTCAAAAAAGCTATCTTGGAAGGTCTTTCAGTAGTTATTTTCTTTTCAGATAGTCATACTTAATTCCCAGGATGGATGCCTTTTGAAATTCAGTTTTGATTAAGATCAGCATAGTTCTTATAGTTATCCATATGCTTTTTTGATCTTTATCAAGGAGTTTGGTTGATTGAAGGAGTATTTCTAGCTTTGGTTAGTCAGCATTTTGGGTATACCCACTTTAACCATGAGCAGGAGTGAGCAGCTGTAGGAATCTGGAGAATTGTTAGTTACTCCATCCCCTTTCTTCAATCTTTTACTAATATCTTGGACTAACTTTTGAGCTTGTTGATTTATGATCAATTCACTCAGTTGAGCTTCAAGAATTTTCAAAGAGAGGTAAAAAATTTCAGAAGTTTCAAATTCATCAGGATTCTGTTCAGAGTAAGGGTTCCCCTGTCTAGAAACACGTTGTCCCAACGTGACAGGAGGCCATGTGGATTCAATGAAGAATCTCCAAAGACTGTAAGTGAGTTTTGAAGAAGGAAAGGAGTTTCATGATATACCCTTGTCTTCTTATGAGATCTGTGGAATACATGGAAATACTTTTAGAGAAGAGAGATCAGTTAGGAAATCAAATGCCTGTGATGCTTAAGGGTCAAGCACCCGGAGATCAGTTTTGGTGAGGATGGTAGAACCTAAGAAGACATTCATTGAAAGTCATTGGAGGAATTCGGTGAAGGCTCTCCTTTATAAAAGCGTCAGGTTTGCAAAAATCAACACATAATTATAAACCACTATCCTTCTTCTTGAAATGAAAAAAGGACAGGTGCTCCAGTGCTAGAAGTGCTGGGGCTGGATGAAACCTTTCTCTCAATTCTCTGCTATGTAGTCTTGTGGGGTTGAACTTTCATTTTGAGGTGGTGAATAGAAAAACCCAACTGGAGACAATGGATCTTCTAGTTTGACGTGGTCATTGTGAGCGCAGTGAAAAGGATGTTGATCTGCTTTAACCTTGGGGAGAAAATCTAGGAAAGAATGGTAATCAGCAGTAACTTTCTTTAACACGGTTTCTGATTCTTCAGGGACTTCATCAGTAACAAAGAGAAACATCAGAAGAAGTAACCAATTGCAATTTATGCAAGGATGAATCCAATATATCTTCCTCCTGTGAAAAATAAAGGATCAATGAATATCCAAGCAAGTGGAAAGAGTGTTGAACCCAAAGGGAATTGGAATTTTTGTTGGGGAATTGCAAAAGGTTCTGAAGTTAGGGGAAATGCATTGGGCTGCAGCACCAAAGGTAGAGTTGAGGGAAGGACAGCTGTAGGCAGTTTATCCAGGTTGAGTTCAACAGGATTGGAGGAAAGGTAAGTGGTTAGTTGGTGTCTTGAGGTGATCAGCCCCATCTTCCAAGTTTGCCTCTGGATTCCAGTGATGAAGAAAGTCAATTCCCAGGGTGATGTATTCAGGGAGGGGTGCATTGACTTGAAGGAGTTCCCATTCAAAGCTAGGAGAGGAAGTTAGTAAAACCATTTTGGAAGTAGATTTGATGAGCTGGGATTTGAAAAGATGAATATGTTTGCCCAGAAGGAAAGGGCTGTAAGGTATAGATACTTTTTAACCATTGAATTGATCATTACAGATTGATTTGCACCTGAATCAAACAAACAATAGAGATAAGCCTTAAAAAACAGAAATAAAAGGGTGAGCCTAATCTTGGTTTGGCTTTGGGGAAGCACTGGAAGGTACTGTATTAGGAGGGATACCAGTGTCCATTAAAGTGGAGCTTGCTGGAATTGGAAATTTGGGAGGTTTCCTTCCATTTCTACAAGCTTGAGGAGTTTACTGGTCCTGATTGGAGATGTTGATGACAGAACCTCTGTCTCTTGCTGCTCTAGTGAGAGGTGGACTTGAAATGAATGAAGGTTGTGCACGTTGGGCTTGCATGGTGTCCAAGTACTCCAGAGAAGGGAAATGACCCAAAAAAAAAGGACCCAGAGAAGATTTGAAGAATGAAATGGCCAAAATGGATTATATTTGAAGTATGTTGAAGATTATTGAGCCCCATTAAAGCACTTCAAAGCTATTTGAGGTCCTGTCAAAGCACATCAGAAGTGATTGAGCCCCTTCAAAGCATGTCAAAGCTATTTTAGGTCCTGTCAAAGCACGTCAAAGATGATTGAGCCGCATCGAAGCACTTCAAAGCTATTTGAGGTCCCATCAAAGCAGGTAAAAGCTGATTGAGCCCTGTTGAAGCACTTCGAGGCTATTTGAGGTCCTGTCGAAGCATGTCAAAGTTAAGTCAAAGGCGTCAAAGATAAGTCAAAGGCGCGTCCAAGGCGTTGAAGGGCGTCAAAGGGCGCCGCAGGGCTTTGTATTTCCTTCAAATTGGTGTCAAAAGGGCGCCTACAAATGGTCAAAGAAGAATCAAAAAATCTCTGAGGGAGTGTTGAAAAGGAGGTTTGAAGATGTTGAAAAGGAAAATTGAGGGATTTGGCCAGTGAGATGTTGATGAAGGGAATGAATAGCTTCTGCAGGAGTAGCCACAACTTGTATAGAACTCCTTTGAAAACATGAAAGGCTGCACACTGTTCAGCTCAATCACACACTGGTCAATAACATGCGTAGGCAGTATTATCCAAGTTTGAAGATGGGATGGGATGGAGTTGGTTGAAGGTGATGATTTGAGAGGTAGAGAGTTGGAAGTAATTGTTGAAACCTGCGCGCTCGTGAAACATGTCACCAATTGGTGACATTCTTCTTCCCTCTTGTCTCTTCAGTCTCTCCAATCCACTCCTCCTCCCTTATTTTTCCCCATCAATATTTCTACCTTTTGATCAACTCAATTTCACCTTACTGGAACTTCAGATCAAGAAAAACTCCTCCTTGTCCTCCTCCTCTTCAAATCAATTCTTCAAGAGCTTCACCTTCATATATTCTCTCTTTTGATTGACTACGCGCATCTTCTGGTTATTTGGTATGAAGTCAAATCTGTTTTCCACTGTTCCTCCTGCTGTTCTCTTTCTTGCCTCTTTCCTCAAACTCTTTCATTTACTTAAATTTTTCTTTTTGTTATTCAGAGGAGATAACCTCAGATATCATTTTAATCCTTTGTCTCTTTGGTCCTCATCATCTTGGTTCTATCTCTCAAGAAATTATTGATCTTTCATCACAATTAACAATTGGATTACCAATCAGGTCAAACTGATTGTCCCACCTCAATAAACATGAACCAAGATGATATTCTGTCAAATGATACCCTCCTTCAAACAATCTTAAAGACAGCCATAGAATCCATTCCCATGCTTACCATGGAAAACTTTTTGCTATGGAGAAATCCGGTTGAAAAAATTCTCAACATTCAAGGAACTGGCACTACTCTCTGCTCAGATGACCTTCCTCTCTTTTTCAAAGATGAGATTTAAATTTGATCCATCGTCACCTCTAAACTCAACCCTTCTGTACATGCCAATGTCATCACTTTTGAGAAAAAAAAATGCAAAGCTTATCTGGAAGGCCATCATTTGACACTTTGCCTCATCAGAGTCCTCCAATTGAGCTTGGGTCTTTGACAACCTTCAAGATCTCAATTTTGATCTTAAAAATATTCCAAACTTTATCACCTTGGCCAAGATTGCCATTAGACGGCTCCATGGAGTTGGTATTGTTCTACCTAGAGACATAATTGCCTATATGCTTCTTCATAAAATTTCCGATTCCCTTAAGGTTGTCAAGCAACAGATCACTCATGCGGGAATAGACATTACCCCTGAGTTGGTACTTGACCACTTACAAATATTTGCCAACAATCTTAGAAATAAGGAAGAAAACAAGGTCACCCTCACTGCCCTTCAAACCCAAAGCAAAAGGATGCCCACTCTCAGATGCACCGGAGGCAAACACAACCCAAATTCCCACCATTCTGCAACAAAATGTTGGGCGCTCCATCCCAAGCTTCACAAAGAATATCTTATAAGAAAGAATACAGACAATAAAGGTGTCGCTGTCAGTTTTTTCCTCTCAAAAACCAACTCTCTTCACAAGACCAACATTGTTCTCAATTACGGTTCTTCTTCTCACATGTTTTTTGATCCTAACGCCTTTGTGAAAATCAAATATAAAGAAATAGGCATTGTCAAAACCGGATCATCCAACAAAACTTTAAAAATTGTTGGAATTGGGACGGTCAACATCAAAGGAAAGGAAGAATCTCTTACTCTCTGGAATGTTTTTCTTTTTCCCAATCTTTCTTCCAATCTCCTGTCTGTCAGGTGTCTTCTGTTAGATGGTTACAATGTCTCCTTCAAGAAGAATTCCTTCCATATTCTTAAGAACAATCTTATTGTCCTAGAAGGGAGGTATCTGAATAACATTCCTATCATCCAACTCCCAAAACTAAGACTTGAATGCCATCTCTCCAATAGCAAGTACATCCATAAAGCTCTTGGTCATTCCAGCTACAGCTGGATTAGAAATAAACTCAATATTCCTATCAAACTAGACTCCAAATGTAAATCCTGTGCCCTTGGAAAGATTACCAGAGGATCCTTCAGCAATAAACACTCAGCGGCTTACCAACTTTTTCAAGAACTTCATCTTGATCTAATGGGTCCCATTTATCTGCCCTCTGCTCAAGGCCACAGATACATTCTCACTGCCGTTGACAGCAATACTAGGTACTGCGCTGCCATTCCCTGCATCTCTAAGAGCAACATTCCCAACATCTTAAAAGGTATCATTGAGCTCAAAAGTAAACGCTTTGGCTACTTCCCCTCCGTTCTACACTCTGATAGAGGGACTGAATTTGTTAATAAGAATCTTTAACTCTTCTGTGAGAACAATTCCATTAGAACAAGAACCTCAGATCCATACACACCCAAAAAAAATGGTCTAGCCGAATGCTTCAACAGAACCATCATAGAATGTCTTTGAACTATTCTCATTGACTCTGCTATCAAGAGATCTCTCTGGCATGAAGTCCTAAAGGATGGAACTCTTATTCTCAACCAATTTCCCCCACATAAAAGCAAGAAATCACCCTTTGAAAACTTCAAAAATTGGAGTATACCCTTGAATTTCTTTAAACCCTTAGGTATCAACTCCGTTGTTCTGTCATCCCCTTCTTCTCCTCTAACTAAACTTTATCCAAAAGGTATCTCTGGAGTACTCATTGGCTACAATGACAAACTCCACTCCTATTGGATTCTCACTGAAGACAATTGCATTATCTCATCCAAACACGTCAGGTTTCTTGACTTTCCCTCTCAGACCAAATCCAAACAGGATGTTCCAGATTGGACTCCTAATCTTCTTGATATAGCCAAAGAACCCGACACTTCCAAAATCAATTGCAATCTGAACAGGGAACCTCTCTTGATTTCCCCTGAATCTTCAGTTTCAGCAGACACCACTGATGACCCCTTTGTATCCTTTGATGACCCTCAAAACACAGAATTGGACTCACCTGCTCCAGAAAACTCCCCTTCAGTAGAGCCTACATCCACTTACAACCTAAGAGAAAGAACAGAAAAAATTAAACCAACCAAATACACATACCTCTGCAAATCATATAACAAATACAAGGACGCAATTGATGCTGAATTTGAATCCATCAAAGAAAAGGGAGTGTGGGAAGACTACAACAAGATTCCCAACAGATACCTCACCACCACTCTCATTCTCAAAACCAAACCAGCCACCAACTCCTCCCCAGAAAGAAAAAAGGCTCATATCTGTATTTGAGGATTCCAACAGGAAGAAAGACTTGACTACTTTGAAACCTTTGCTTTCACTGGCAAATTCTCATCTCTGCTGGCTCTACTAACGCTTGCAGTAGACAAAAAGCTCCCCATAAGACAATTTGACATCAAGGCCACCTTCCTATATGCACCTCTGTCCAAAGACATATTCATTAAAACTCCTTCCCAATCCAAACGCAAGTCACCCTTTCTCAAACTGAACAAATCCCTCTAAGGTCTCAAACAGGCTCCTGCCATCTAGTATGAGACACTTGTGAAATGGATCAATCTTATCAAATTCTGCCCCTCCAAATCAGATCCTTGTCTTTTTATCAAAGAAGATCAATCCGCATTTCTATTTTTTCACGTTGAAAATCTAGTAGTTGTTGGTGACGTAGTCAATTTTGAAGATCAATTCCTCAAAAGATTTCCCAAATCATCAGCTCACTCCCCAGACACTCTCCTTGGAATGGTAGTCTCCATAAATTCCGATTGCATTATCCTCAACCAAAAGAAACTGATAGAAAAAGGACTATCTCTTCTCAATCTCAACAAGTGCAAGCCTGTTTCAACTATTCTCACTCCAAACGTTAAGCGTCTGCCTGCCTGCCCTGAAGAAATCAAGGAATTCCAGAGACTGAACATTAATTACAGATCATTCACAGGAATCCTCAATTTTCTCGCCTGCAGGACTAGACCAGATCCTGCCCCTGCAGTATCCATACTCTCACAATTTAATAACAATCCCAGCATCAATCACTGGACAGAAGCCCTCCGTGTCTTTAAGTATCTCAAAGGATCAATTCATCTGGGATTCATCCTGAAACCTAACCTCCTTATTCCTGACCATATCCAATACTATAGCAATGCTACGTGGGGGGATGAAATTATCACAAGGAAATCTAGAAGCGGGTACTTATGTTTCTGGCGAGGCTTTCTGTTGTCCTGGTGCAGCAGCAGTCAGAAGAACATCTCTCTGCCCTTTACCAAAGCTGAACTCTGTGCTCTTTCTGACGCTTGCCACGAAAATCAATGGATGGTTCATCTTGTTGAAGAACTGTGGGATATTTCCCTGAAACCTTCAAATTTTAAGATCAACAATAAGGGTCTACTAGACAAGATCAAACATTTTGGTCACAACTTGAAGACAAAACACATTGAAATCAAAGCCAAAAAAATCAGAGACCTCTTCAAGGAAAATAGAATCACGGTTAATCTAGTAAAATCCAGCGAGATGATAGCGGACTGTCTAACTAAAGCTTGTAACAACATCTCTCTTCAATCACTGGTTGATCTTTTCTCAGTCCACCTTCATCCAAATAATGGGGGGTGTTGAAACCTGCCCTCTTGTTAAACATGTCACCAATTGGTGAAATCCATCTTCCCTCTTGTCTCTTCAGTCTCTCCAATCCACTCCTCCTCCCTTCTTTTTCCCCATCAATACTTCTACCTTTTGATCAACTCAATTTCACCTTACTAGACCGTCAGATCAAGAAAAACTCCTCCTTGTCCTCCTCCTCCTCAAATCAATTCTTCAAGAGCTTCACCTTTGTATATTCTCTCTTGTGATTGACTATGCGCATCTTCTGGTTATTTGGTATGAAGTCAAATCTGTTTTCCACTGTTCCCCCTGCTGTTCTCTTTCTTGCCTCTTTCCTCAAACTCTTTCATTGACTAACCTTGTTCTTTTTGTTCTTCAGAGGAGATAATCTCGGATATCATTTTAATCTTGTGTCTCTTTGGTCCCCATCATGTTGGTTCTATCTCTCAAGAAATTATTGGTCTTTCATCAGTAATTAAGGGGAAGGAGTTAGTATAATGTCACAACTGCCCCTGGCATGAAAGTTGCTGAAGGCACAGGCACTACTAATCATAGAACTCAAGGATGATTTGTTGGAATTTCAAAGAAGAAGTCCAGCAGGAGGTTGTTGAATCCTATGAGGGTAACACTAGGAAGGGACAAGGTGATATGAGTTGAGCAGGCTGGGTGAAGGTTTTCTTGAGCTGAGATGACATCTACTGGCAGAGGGACTAACCAGTAAGAAGTAGTATACTAATTCCTTGGGGGTAATTAGTCCAGGAGGGAAGGATGGGCCAGTATATGTGAGAGCTGAGAAGGAGGCCTTGAGGTATGAGTTGCTGGTGTTGCAGGTTGGAGTTCCCATGGTATTGCATGTTGACTGATTGGGTTGGAGGCTTTAGTTGACTAATTGGTTGATGGGCCTATCCAGGAAGGTTGGACATGTACTGATCTGGATTCCTGCAATTATGGGCTGAACAGACAGTGGAGAGTATGTACTATGTATATACTAAGTTTAATATGTACTAACTCATATCCCAATTGGGTTGAGGAGATATGGAGGATGTACCAAGCCATGGAGAGAGTAAGAGATCCTGAGAAGGTTGAATGAATCACATGAAACAGTGGTGAGGTGTAAATGGACATGGAGCTTATACCATACAGGGAGAGGGTGAATCTGGTGGAAGAGGTTCGATTGTTTTAGTTGAAGGAGTGTCAGAACTGCAGTTATGACAGGCTCATTTTGTCTTTTATTTTTTCTACTTCCAGTTCATTAATCCTATATAAATTGGATTGGGATTGGATTACTTTTTTAATGTTCAGATTCAACTTATCCAATTTTTCATACATGTTATCCAAGAATTTAATAACAAAATTGAAATTGTGAGACACATTCTCAGAAAAATTATTAAAAGTTTCTTCATCTAGTTGTGATACACCCTCTTTAATTTCTGGGCTAGTTATATTATGTTGTCCCAATTCTTTGGATTCCTTAACCTCTGATGGGTTGAGGATCCCCTCTTTTTGGGGTCCTTCCACCTTAAGGAATTTAATTGATCCCAAGGATTCCAATTCTGCATGTAAACTTCTACTTCTTTCTTTGGGATCAACTTTTGAAGAGAGATCTGTGACCCCTTTTCCAGAGAAATTTCCTTTCTCATTTTTTTCCAATCCTCCTGGGTCTGGGCCAGCTTGAAATGTTCCCAGTAAATTATTTTCTCTTTCACTAATGCCTTAATTTTGTCCTCCTTGGATGAGTCCAGCAAGGGTGGCATAGGAGGAGTGGTATCCACCTGGCATGACATTCTGGGTGAGGGAAACCTCTCCAATGTTGATTTATTTGAGTTGTCATCCGGAGTTGTTGCTGTTGTTGTCTCTTGCAACACTATGGTCATGGTTTGAGTCCCCTAATGGCGCTCATGACTGGATTTCTTGCGCCTGCAGGTTTCTCCAGGTAGAGATCCATACAATGGGGCTCTACCTCTTGCGCAGGTTTTGTATCTGTTTTTGAAAATAACAAAAAAAAAATGTATAAGTTTTGTCAAAACTTTTTGAAAAAAATATAAGAATAATACTTTTTGAGTATTTTTAATTTTTTGATAATTTTGATAATTTTTATGAATTACTTATAGTTAAATTCAGAGGTACCAAAAATTGTTTGGGGTCTAATACATTCCTAGGAGGTATTCCAAGAGTCCCAGAGTGGGTACCAATCAGATCCTGGGATAAATCCAAGGGTTCAAATTCTGCAAAGTCCTCAAGTAAGTCCTAGTCAATGAGATCACCAAACACAAAATCCACTTAAAAGGGATTAAATATTCAAAATATAAGTTTTATATTTTTTTTTATTTTTACATGATTTGGTCATGATCTTTAAAAAAATAATTTCAATACTCACTCTTGGGATTTTTCTTTTTATTTTTATTTTCCTTTCTTTTGAAGACATAAAATTGTTTTTGATATATTTTCCAGCCCTTTTTCTGCCTTAATAACAAATTAAAATTGATAATTCTTTCCATTTCAAGTTCCTTTTATTTAACAGCTTGTTGCTTGTAATAAAGGAGCCTTTCCTGTTGTTGCTCAGGATTCATGATAACAGGCACAAAGTTGCAGGGGGTTTCTTTTTTTGTCTGTTTAAGAATTTCCAAATAAAATTGATTTATTCTCCATTGGTCTTTAGATTCACTGGAAGAATAAAAAAATCAAAAAAATATGTAATAAGTGTTTTTGCTTATTTTTAAAAATGGATTACCTGGTCCAAGTGATAAATAATTAAAAACAAATGATTTAGGGATATTTCCCAGAAAGACACCCAGTTTTTATATCTCTGATACCAGGAACCTTGCAGTCCTTTAGCTACAGAGAGTGATGAAGTAATTGAATGATAATATTCCCCAAAATAAACATGTAAAAATCTCAAAAAACAAATATTTTAAGAGCTAGTGAAAGTTTTAATTTTTTTGGTAAAAGGGTTTCCAATATGTTATAAAAGAGGGGCCACATAATTATACTACTGGGGATCTTTACAGACAACCAGCCTCTCTTCAAGGGGCCTCCTTGGGCAGTTTACAAACCTTGGAATAAAATTGGATGCCTTTTAAGGACTTATCCAGCTAGTATGGCTGGGAAAACAGCACTCAGGCCAAGGCAGGAATTGAAAAACTCACTTTGAGCAATAATTCACAGAAAATCGTGCGCATATTCAGGTAAAGGATTTCGGATCAGATGGGGTTGATTGTCTGACTAATTTTTAATGATTCAGGGTGATGGGTTTTGGAAATAATAATAATACTTTGGACTAATTCATAAATCACTTGCTTATCTCTTTACAAGCAATTGATCAACAATGACATGGTGTCTGATTGACAATAAATAAATTGCTTGTAAACTGGGGGGAAATAAGCCAAAAGAAGGTCTTTTTAAATATATTTTTGGGGTGGAAAGCAGCTTCTCCGGGAACGTAGAGAGGGTTCATCTCATGGGCTGAGGCCAGAAAGCCAGCCAGGAAAATTTTTGCACGTTCACTTGGTTCTGTCAATCTGCTGAATTTCTGTACTATTTTAGCTCCAGGATGTTTTATTGTGCTAATATGTCATTTTCCTGATCCTGAACATATCCTTTGACTGTACCATTGTTATTGGACTAAAGTGATCACATGTGGATATTTATTGTTTTCCTATCACCTGCCAATCATGTTGATAATTTTTCATAATTTTTAAGGCTAATCCCTGATGTGTTTTGTGGTCTTCAAAGATTAGGATCAGTCTTTGTTGTGGTGATTCTTAATATTTGATTTTCAATTTAAAATAATTTTAAAATTAGTTATTTACTAATTTTATTTAAGTTTTAATGGTTTGAGATCATTTTTTATGCTAATGAAATTACATAAACAAGGTAGACCTTACTAGGTTGTAGCTATCTTGAGTGGTACCTGTTGTCAGATTAGTCATGATGGATCCTGACACGGGGATCAGTCAATTCAACTGCACACAGGGTAGGATTTCCTGCGTGTATGGCAAGATCAACTGCGCATGGGAATTATTTACCCCTGAATTTGATGCTTACAGGTCAAAGCAGGTGCCCCGGTGCTGTGCAGGGATGCAGGGCTGCGCGCGGGAATTGTGACACAACAAATTTCTGTGTTTAACTCCTGAAATATACACAAAACCTCAGTTTTGACTTAATTTTTTGTGTTAAACCTATACGTGACAATGGTTGTGAAATATTAAATTGGCCAAAAAGTACCATAGTGGTTTTTTGAGTATTGGGTCAACTTTTATTCGATTATACAAAATATGAAGGAGTAATAATTCAAGGGTGGAGTCACTGTGTGACCCTGCCTAATTTTAGGTGGGAAATACATTTCTGAAATAATATTTATGTATTTCCTACTTCTTCTGGTGTAAATGATGATTTTATGATTTTTATTTATTTTTTCTACTTTGAAGGGTTGCTTGGTGTTAAGTAGCAAGCTGACAGGTGTCAAGGAGGGGGGGCTTCAGGCCAGCAGCCAAAATTTCTTTAGATCTCTGAAAGTGTTTATCCACATCCCTTGTGAAAGTTAGAGGCCATTTATTTCAGCCTCCTGGATTCCAAGTTCCTTGCTAACTTCTAGCTACCAGAGGTGATAGAGTATAGAATAAGTATATCATTCAAAATAATCCAGAAATGATCCATATTTGTATGGATAAAGTAAATAAAAGGAGGAGTGTTTTGATTATTCTTAATTGTTAATAATAGATAGGTTTTCAGCTTGCTACTATTGCAGAGCAAGCTGCAAAAGTAACACAAATAAAATAATAATAAGAATATTAATATTGACTTAAGAAGGAGTAGGAAATCCTTGAATATTATTGCAGAAATGGAGTTTCCACCCAGAATTATGTAGGGTCACTCACTGACCCCACCTGTCATACCCACAACTCAACTCAGCCATACTCAACCCTCAGCCATACTCAGTCTGGTACAATCTACCTTCCACCCCTGGATCTACATACTGCATATCCCCTAAGTAATCTCCCAGGAATACTCTCCACCTCTCTATGGCTTGGTTCATCCCTATCTCTCCTTCAAAATCTATCTGGTATGAGAAGTAAACAGACAACCCATAGTAAATAATCCTGGCTGGACAACCCATAAACCGTTTCAGTACATGACCTTCCTGGACAGGCCCATACTCAATCTGTCAAGCTAAAACCTTCAGCCCCATTGGTCGACATGTAATGCCATGGGCCTCTCAGCCCAGCAACAGCAATCTCTCCTCAAGGCCTCCTCCCAGTTCTCACATATACTGGCCTCTCCTCTCCTCCTGGACTAATTCTCCTCAAGGAATTAGTATACTACTTCTTATTGGTTATTCCCCCATCCAATAGGTGTCATCTCAGCACAAGAAAGCCAACCAGCCTACCTTACTCATCTCACCTTCCCCTCTGGTTTTACTCTTACAGGATTCCCTTATCCACATCCTTCAGAGCCTTACTCCTGGATTCCTCTTCTCCTCATTTTCACTAATCTACGCCTCCTCTTCATATGAAATCAATCTCTTTATCTCTATCCTGAGTTCTGTGAGCAGTAGTGCCCATGCCATCAGCCCCTTGCACGCCAGGGGCAGTTGTGAAATTATACTAATTCCTTCCCCTTGATTACTACCCATCTCTATATCCCAATAGACCCATTCCATCCATCCGCCAAACCATTTCAGCTTCCAGATAACACTACCTACAATATTTGTGGGCGTGCGTGGTATAGAGCTAAACAGTGTGTGGCCTCCACGTTTCCAAGGGTACATCCTGCGGAATTTTTCTGTCTCAACCCCTTTCCTGGAATTGGCCCTTAAACAACGTTTTGAACTTTGACTTCAAACTTTGACTTTGACCTTTGACTTTGCCACCTTGACTTCAACCTTTGACTTTGACACTTTGACTTTGACCTTTGACTTTGACACTTTGACTTTGACCTTTGACATTGACCTTTGACTTTGACACTTTGACTTCAACACTTTGACTTCAACCTTTGACTTTGACTTTTGACTTTGACACTTCAACTTCAACTCTTTGACTTCAACCTTTGACTTTGACCTTTGACTTTGACACTTTGACTTTGACACTCCGACTTTGACATTTTGCCTTCAACCCTTGACTTTGAAGGAACGTTGTACAAGTTCAAGACCTTTTTGCGGCCAAATTCTCTCCCTCATCTTCTCTGGGTACCTTCTTGGGTCACTTCCCTATGGCATACTTGGAAACTATGCCTCCTCAACATGCACAACCTTCCGTCATCACCAGTCCACCTCTTACCAGGGAAGCCCAAGGATGTGGCGCTACTATGGACATACAAGACCACAATCAATCTACCCCTCAAGCCCGTGGACAAGGGAGGACCTTTTCCAACCTCCCTGCACCAGCTTCCAACACCATGGACACTGTTATCCTCCCTCCAGCTCCTCCAAGAGCTTCTCTGTCCCCTGCTCCTCCTGTTTCCAGACTGTTTATTAATTGAGTGACTGTTCAATATCCCCAAGCAGGTTATGAATTGGATTCCCCATTGTACAATCCCAGCCTAATTCCTCTCCCTGAGGATGATGAAGAGGAGGAAGAAAGCAAGGATTCAGGCTTTGATTTGAGGATCCTTAGTAACCTTAACTCACCAAACTCTGGATCCCAAGAAGATGCTTCCCAACCTTCTGCTTCAACTGCAATCCCTGCTCTCCTAAGTCAACCTCCTCAACCTCCAAATGTGGATCCCAATCTTCTAACCTTGCTTCAAACCATGACTTCTGTAGTGGCCAAACTCTCTCAACCCCCAACAGCTAGTACTTCCCACTCTGGAACCTTCAAAGCCCCATTGATGAATCCCCCAGACAAATTTGAAGGCAATAACCATACCAAGCTCAGACCCTTCCTACAAGCTTGTGAACTCATCTTTTCAAACAAAAAAGGGGCCTTCCGTGTGGATCAAAGGAAATTCCTATTTTCTGTCTCCTACCTCAATGGGAATGCAAACAGTTTTATTCAACCCTACTTGGCTCATCTTTCCAATCAAGAGCCCTCATTCCTGCTCAACTCCTGGCAACACTTACGGGAACAACTTTATAATCTCTTTGGCGATCGTCTGGAAACAGCCAAGGCAGAGAAGGAACTTGTGAATTTGAAGATGAAGGACTCCGGATATGCCTCAACCCACATCACAGAATTTTGTTCCCTTATGACTGAAATTTCTGGATGGGGGGATAGAGCCTTCTACTTCCATTCTTTTCAAAGCCTCCCTGCCCAACTTCTGGATCAACTAGCCGGCTATGATGGTTCTGTAGACACCCTTCAAGATCTCATGGATGTAGTGTTGGATTACAATACCAGGTACCACAAACAATTAAAGGAGAAGTCTTCCCATCCAAGCCACTCTAAACAGCAAAACTCCTCTCAATCCCCAGCCAATTCTTCTCAGTCTGACAAGGGCAAAGGTAAGGCCAAGAAGAAAGAAAAATCTGCAAAGAAACAATCCTCTCAAACCAAACCTACCTTGGACTTAGGTCCTGATGGCAAGCTCAAGGCTGAAGAAAAGGCAAGAAGGGAGAAGGAGGGACTATGTATGTATTGTGGAGGGAAGCACAAGACATACAATTGCAAAAAGAAGCCTGCCTCCAATACCAACTCTTCCTCCACCCCCAAGCCAAAGAACAATTAGTTGGTTTTCCTGCTGTACTCCAGGATTATCACCCTACTGATGTTAGGGTAAAAAAGATACAAAAAGATTACTCTGACCAACTTTCCAAAGGCTTACGTTTTATTCTCTTTCACCAGGACTTGAGTTATAGTGTTTTGATTGATTCAGGTGCTACTCAATCTGTAATGGCTAATACCATGGTTCTAAAGTTTTCATTGCAGCCCATACCTCTGGGCAAACCTATTCCTCTTTTCAATTTCAGTCCAAATGAGTCACCCTCTCAACTAATTACCCACAAGGCAACTTGAATGTTCTCTCTCCCTTCCTTTCCTAGATTTGAATGGGAATTCCTCCTTTTTGACGCACCATTCTTGGAAGACCTCATCCTGGGAATTGACTTCCTTTACCACTGGAATCCTGAAGTAAACTGGAGAATGGGGCTGATCACCCCAAGACACCAACCTGCTGACAATTTTTCCTCCCAATCCGTTGAACTCAACATGGCCAACCTACCTTCAACTGGTTCTTCCCCCACTCTGCCTTTGGCACTGCAGTCCATTGCATTCCCCTTCACTTCAGAACCCTTGCATCCTCAACACCCCATCCAATTTCCATTGAGTTCAACAATTTCCCATCTTGCTTAGATATTCACTGATCCCTTGACCATTCCTCTGGAGGAGGAACCTAGGGATTCATCCTTGCACATCATGAAATTGGTTACCTCTTCTAAAATTTCTGTTACTCCCCATAAGAATTCTTCAGCTGACTGGGACGGGTTTGGCATTGACAAAGACCCTGAAGAAATAGAAACTGTGTTGGAAAAAGTTCCTGCTGATTACCATTCTTTCCTAGATGTTTTCTCCAAGGTTAAAGCAGACCAAATTCCTCCTCACCGCGCTTACAATCATCACATCAAACTGGAAGGCCCGCTCCCTCCAGTTGGGCCCATATACTCACTATCCCAAGGTGAAAAGTCAACCCTACAAGCCTACATAGCATAGAATGTAGAGAAAGGTTTCATCCGTTCCAGCACTTCAAGCACTGGAGCACCTGTTATTTTTTTCAAAAAGAAGGATGGGAGTTTGTGGTTGTGTGTTGACTACCACAAGCTTAACGCTGTCACCAGGAAGAACCGTTACCCACTTCCTCCAATGACTTTCTTACTGACTGTCTTCTCAGGTTCTTCCATCTTCACCAAAACCGACCTCAGATGCGCCTACAATCTATTGTACATCAAGGAAGGAGATGAAAACCTAACAGCATTGAGATCTCAGGTTGGAAGCTATGAATACCTGGTCATGCCCTTTGGGCTGACCAATGCCCCAGCGGCTTTCCAAAATCTCATAAATGACATCCTTGCTGATCTCCTCACAATTTATGTGGTGGTTTACCTTGACAATATCCTCATTTTCTCAAAAAATTTACAGGAACACATCCCTCATGTTTGTGAAGTACTGACCAGACTCAGAAAACACAAGTTATATGCAAAAGCCTCAAAATGCGACTTCCATGCACTTTCTGTGGACTACCTGGGCTACGTGATCTCAGGGGATGGGATCTTTATGGAAAACAACAAAGTCAAGACCATCCTTACCTTGCCTACTCCCACTAACAGAAAGGCTTTGCAATCTTTCCTGGGGTTTGCTAACTTCTATGGCAGGTTTATAAAGAACTACTCCAAACAGGTCTCCCACCTCACCTCTGTTGCTGGAAACAGCTCCCTTTTCAATCTCACTCCTGAAGCCTTGCAAAAATTTGAAAACATCAAGCAAGCTTTTACCCATGCTCCAGTCCTTTGCCACTTTGATCACCTCTTGAGAACCTATGTTGAGACTGATGCCAGTGACTATGCCCTGGGTGCAGTCCTGCACCATGTTACTGCTGAAAACACTAAACACCCTATTGCCTTTGACAGCAGAAAAATGTCCAGTGCTGAACTCAACTATGAAATCCATGACAAAGACCTCCTTTCTATTGTCTTTGCCCTCCAACAATGGATGTCCTACCTCTTGAGCGTTACTGACCCTTTTGAAGTTCTAACTGATCATTCCTCTTTGAAATATTTTATGTCTTCCAAGGTTCTTACTAGAAGACAGGCCTTTTGGGCAGAATTTCTCTCTGAGTTCAATTTTTTGATCACTTACAGGCCTGGAAAACTTTCAACCATCCCAGATATCCTGTCATGTTGGGACAACGTTGTAAGACTCCAAACGGCGCCGGGCGTTGGCAGTTCTGTAGAGGGGATAGGTGCTTTTTTAGGCTGCCTTCCTGAGTGTTACAAAAATGTTTAAATGTAACCAAGATTAAAGTCCAGAACCTGGTAAACGGGGAACCAAATGCAAGAGGATAAAGATTATAGTAGTTGGTTGCTGGGAGACAACACTATCTGAGGCAAGATGATGTTGGGGAAAACTTGAATAGAAGGAGTCAAGAATTGTCCAGAGTTCAACAAGACAAGGCAATTGTGAGTGACAATGCCCACAAGCTAATAGCTCTGGTTGTCAGCAGGGGCTTAGGAAAGATCAACTCAATCCCAAACAACCTCCAGGTTCTCAATGAACCTGCCCAACTCTCCGCAATCAAGCGCTTGAAGGGTACCAGATAACTGTGGGTGGCAGCACAAGACAAAGCTAATTGTTTGAAGAAGCTCTAAAAGCAAAAAAATAACTGATTCAAACAAGAATAACCCAACACTTCTCAAGGGACTCAAGAGTATCATGGCGGAATTCAACTTCCAAAAGAGATGAAGGGAGGTTTAACACTCCAGGTTTTAAGCTTAATAAAACCTCTTCAGTCAAACGTGACTGGTTCCAGAAAGATAATCAAAGGATGATCAGGACCAGTATGGTTGGATAAAGGGATCAGGAGTGGTGTAACACACTCAAGAATTCAATTAGTCAAATTCTCCTTCAGCCAGCAAAGCTATTGGTTGGTGATAAGGATCAAGGATCAAGGGGTTTGAGTATGGAGGCTCAAGGATCAAGGGGCAATCATAGATATACCCAAATTTTTTTCTCAGATAAAGGGGAATGAAGACCCCACGGATGATGTATTTTAAGAGGATACAATGATCTTAGGATGTGCTGTGTGTTAGGATACCATGTGTTGATCTGATGTGATGATCCGATGTGCTGATCCTCCTCCAAAAGGCAGTGGAGAGCCCCTCCTTATATGGGCAGGAGGCCCTGTTAGACTATGTACAATGGATTCTACAAATAGAGCAGAAAAAGAAAGAATTTTTTTTTGATTTTCCAGGTGATCAGAAAAATTTGATCATGCAGGCAGGTGGAAATCCTGCCTGCCTGACCAGGGTGGGATCCTTCTCATCCCTTCACCATCTTTTGCGTCTTTCCGTGGAGGGGCGCACGCGGCAACACCGGAATCACCCACCCCTTTCCCAAAGGCGGAAGGGGTTGACAAAGATAATGAACCAGACTGCCCGCGGATGTCCGCGGGCAGTAGACGATGCCTTTCCACCCCTGCCCAAAGATGGAAGGGGGTTGGGAGAGTCCCAGGGGGAAGGTGAGGGAGTTGAGGTAGGCATTGAGACCGTCTTGATCTTGATTGGAGTGAGATTTGATGGAAGGATGATGGAAGGCAGGACTTGACGGCTTGAGGCAATTGAGTAAATCCTGACGGGCTTGAGATTGGTGACTGATAGATTGAGTGAGGTGGGATATTGATGGATCCAAGGATTGGACAAGCGCTTGGAGGTGCAGTCGGGATGGGTTTGGTAAGGCATGGATGAGCAATGGGCAACGATGAGGATGAGGATGAGCGACGCGCAACAATGAGGATGAGGATGAGCGACGCGCGACAATGAGGATGACAATGAGCAACACGCAACAATGAGGATGAGGATGAGCAACGCGCAACAATGAGCATGAGGATGAGCGATGAGCAACAATGAGGATGAGGATGAGCGACACGCAACAATGAGGATGAGGATGAGTGATGCGCAACAATGAGGATGAGTGACGCGCAACAATGAGGATGAGGATGAGCGACGCGCGACAATGAGGATGAGGATGAGCAACGCGCAATGATGAGGATGAGGATGAGCAATGCGCGGGGACAGAATTTTTTTTTTTTTTGAATTCTTTTCCCAAGGTGTCCCAAATGGTTCACCACAACGTGTATCCAGCGGGGGGAACACCATATTCTGAAAAGAATCCTGGAAATTTTCAACAGCTTCTGAAACAAAATGAAGTTGAAAATTCTAAACTTTTTTTCCTCTCTGCTAATGAGCTTGACAATCAACTGAGTGAATTGACCTCTGGTCAACAAGCTGACAAGTCATTTCAGGGCATCATTGAAAGATTGAATAAGAATGAAGAAGTAACTGATTACTCCTTAGACCCCTTTAGTGGCTTACTCCTGTTCCAGGGTAAAGTTGTCATACCTGACCAAGCTAACCATCTTAAACAAAAAATACTCTATCAAAGACATGATTCTCCTCTTGCAGGTCACCCTGGCCAACAGAAGACTCTCAACCTTGTCAAGAGATTTTTCTCCTGGAAGGGAATGTCAAAGGATGTCAAGAACTATGTTTCAGCCTGCTACCTTTGCAACAGGAACAAGGCAAGGAATTAAAAGAAACTAGGACTTCTCAAACCTCTTCCAATCCCTGATGGCCCTTGGACTTCACTCTCTATGGACTTCATCTCTCAACTCCCTCTCTGCAATGGATTTGATTCTATCCTTGTTGTGGTGGACTGTTTCTCTAAGATGGCCCTCTTCATTAAAACAACCGGTACACTGACTGCAGTAGAACTAGCTAACCTTTTCATCAGTCATGTCTTCTCCAAGCATGGCCTACCTGCTGAAATCATAAGTGACCAAGGCTCCTTATCCATCTTTTCTTTCTGGAAGACACTTTGTGAAAAACTACAGATCCAAAGGAATCTCTCTACAGCTTACCACCCTGAAACAGATGGTCAAACTGAAAGATTCAACCAAGTACTAGAACAATACCTCAGAATGTATATCAGTTATCACCAGGACAACTGGGATACTTGGCTCCCCTTGGCAGAATTCTCTTACAACAACAGTGTCCATACTTCTACCCATCAATAACCCTTCTTTACCCTCTATGGAAGGCAGCCAAGTTTTGACTTCCTACATGTGTTGGACAACCAACCTTCCAGTCACTACCTGGACCAGATTCAGAAGAACCAGATTCAACTAAAGAAAGAATTAAAAGAGTCTATGGATAAGTATAAGTACTATCCTGACCTTAATAGAAAAGACATTCCAAAAAGTATTGCTCCTGGGAATAAAGTTTGGTTATCTGCAAATAATATCAATACTAAAAGACCTTCCAAGAAGCTCTCTGAGCGTTGGTTGGGTCCTTTTCTCATTATTGAATGTATAGGATCTCATGCTTTCAAGCTCCAACTCCCTGATCAATGGTCTTCCATCCACCCCGTCTTCCACGCTTCCCTTCTCAAACCCTACTCCTCAGACCCAAATTCTCCTAACCATCATCCACCCCCAGAACCAGTGGAAATTGATGACCAGGAAGAATGGGAAGTGTCTCAAATCCTGGACTCCAAGATTAGATGTGGAAAACTCCTTTATTTAGTCAAATGGAAAGTTTTTTTAGAAGACTCTGAAAGAACCTCATGGGAACCAGTAGCCAATCTCACCAACTGTTCAGCCCTTCTCCACAACTTCCACTCACTCTATCCTTCCAAACCCAAACCCTCATAATGGCCACTCTTTTCCCCCAATCAACTCCATCCCTGTCCTTTTTGTTTCCTCCATAATTCTAAAATTCACTCTCACTCTCCCAAAACAATAAACCAAATCAAGTCTCTTTCCATTTCATCCATCTACATAAAGAAAACAAAAAAAATTTCTATCTACCATTCCCTTTCAATCTTATCAATCAAATCAGTAATCTTAGCTACCCAAACACTAGCCAATTTTATCTTCCTTCCTTCATATTCCTCCTTATCCTTAGCAGTAGCTCCCAACTCATATGTTACACCAGAAAAAGATAAAAAATCCTCTAGCTCTGCCAACACTTCCTTTTTTGCCTCCTTCTTTCCCTTCTTCTTCTCCACTTCTTCCCCATTATTCAAACTCCACCCAAAAATATCATTGCTCCTGGAATCCTTTGAAAACCTCCCAAGATGCCTTTCAATCTCCTTCAAGTCCCCCACTGGATCATCTTCAATAGCATCCATGGGTCCAACTACCTTTCCTCCAGAGCAAGCATAAAAACCAATATCCCCCTGGTTCACCTTCCTATATCCACCTATCACTCCATCCTCAGCCAGTAACCTCCCAACCAACTCTCCAACAGACTGAGGGCCAGGGAAATCATCCTCCAATTCTATAAATTCCTTACCCTTCCCCTTGTCCTGCTCCACTCCACCTCCTTCCCTTTCCATGGCTTCTGTTTCCTCTTCTCTTTCCTCTTCTTCTTCTTCTTCTTCTTCCTCTTCTTCTTCTTCATCATTGTCAGGCTCTCCAAGAGCATCTTCATCCTTGTCCTCCTCTCTCCCTGCTTTGACACCCTCTTTGACTTTGACTTCAACGGGTTTGACTTTGACTTTGATAGAGGCGGCAGGGGCCTTTCCAGCGGACGGCTCCCCGGCGGTTTGAATCATCTTCAAACTTTAAGCTTTGATGTCTCTTTGACGCTTTGACGCCTCTTCAATCCCCTCTCCGCTACTTCAACCGTGCTTCGACCGGATCACCACTGCTTTGACAGTCCTTCTATGTGGCTCAATCACCTTGACCACATTGCGTCAAACTTTGACAGGTTTGACCCCAGACCTTTGAACCTTGGCCACTTTGACCTTCAATTGTTGAACTTTGACAGCACCAACCTTTGACCATCAAACTTTGACAGGTTTGACCTTCAACCATTGAACTTCAAGGGATTTGATTTGACCTTTTTAAACTTTGACCGGTGTAAGACTCCAAACGGTGCTAAGCCGTGGCAGTTCTATGGAGGGGAAAGGTGCTGTTTAGGCTGCCCTCCTAGGAGTTACAATAATATTTAAATGTAACCAGAATCAAGGTCCAGAACCTTATGGATGAGAAATCAAAGTAAGGGAAGAGGATAAGAGTTGTCGGTAGCGATGGAAACAACACTATCTGAGGCAAGATGGTGCAGGTAAAGACTTGAACAAATAAGTCAAGGTTTGTTCAGAGTTTAATAGAACAAGGCAGTTGTAAGTAACAACTCCCACAAGCTAATAACTCTGGTTGTCAGCAGCTGATTAGGAAAGATCAACTCAATCCCAACCAACCTCCAGGTTCTCAATGAACCTGCCCAACTCTCCGCAATCAAGCGCTTGAAGGTTACCAGATAACTGTGGGAGGCTGAACAAAACAAAAGCAATTTGTTTATGAAGCTCTAGAAGCAAATCAATAACAAATTTGAGCAAGAATATCCCAACACTTCTCAAGGGACTCAAGAATAGTGTGGCAAAATTCAACCTTAAAGAAGAAGGGAGGTATAACACTCCAGGTTTTAAGCTTAATAAAACCTCTTCAATCAAACGTGATTGGCTCCAGAAAGATGATCAAGGAGAGATCAAGACCAGTATGGTCGGAAAAAGGGATCAGAGTGGTATAACACACCCAAGAATTCAGACAGGAATTCTTCTTCAACCAGCAAGGCTATTGGTTGGTGATAAGGATCAAGGTCACAAGGGACAGAGTTTGAGTATGGAGGCTCAAAGGATCAAGGGCAATCATGGATATACCCGGATAAATTTCTCAGATAAGTGGGGAAGGATGCCCACGGATAAGTTGATTTCTGATGATGAGGGAGACAGATGAGATGAGATGATGATGGTCTGCTGGATCCTGGGCCAAAAGGCAGGGGAGAGCCCCTCCTTTTATAGACATGAGGCCCTGTATACTATGTACAAGAGATACTACAAATAGGTGTGGGAAAATGAAAAAAAAAAAAAGAAGATGACATGAGGGGAAAAAAAAAAGAAATTTTGCCCGCATCAAGAATGACCGCGGGCAACCAGATGGACACCCGCGACAGCGGTCGCGGGTGTTGACAACGGCTGTCGTTGCCCAATTGGCGGCGACAGCGGAGTGAAGGTTCCGACGGGAAAATTCACTGGGCTTGACGGCCGCAGCTCGGGCGGATCAGATGATGGGCGAGGAGTGAGGCTGATGAGGATCTTGAGGGTAGTTTGGGAGGATCTGGATGGTGGAGGATGAGTTGTTTGGGTTGGAGGGTCAGCATCCGCTTCAGGCCGGATGGAGGATGAGCGGGACTGGATCGGGGCAGAGGGAGTAGAGGATGAGGGTGCAATTGAGTCAAGGTCGAGAGTTGAGAGCAAGGTAAGGGGAATGATGGGGAGATGGGAGATTGGGGGTTAGGATAGGAGATTCAAATCTGATAGGGATCGAGGATGTTGATGAGGGAGATCATATCAATCGAATTCTGACGGACGTAAGCCGAGATGGTGGAGATGGCCTCGAGACGTTGAGGGACATCATGGGTGAGATAGAGTAAGGGGATGATGGTACCGATCGAGTTAGATGAGGAGGCATGAATTCTCTGAGAAGGATGGTGGGAGTGGAGATCAGGGTTGAAGAGATGATTGAGGAAGGATGGTAGGGATCTTCAAAGGTGGTTTGACGATTGCTTGCGTTGCCAAAACCCAGGGCCGCAAGAGCGACAAGTAGGAGTTGAACATAGGAGGGGGGGATTGGAGCGGAGAGACAGGTAAGAGGCCTGTCCTAGACCGCTAGGACAGGGAGAAGTTGAGAGATGGGGGGAAATGAAGGTACCCATAGGGGTACAACTGAAAAAATATTTTTTTTTTTTTTTTTGCCGTGGTGTCCCGGATCGGTCACCACACCGGTTCAACGACTTTTTGGCTTTCTTTGACCACTTTGACAGTGGTTTGATTGGCTTTGACCAGTTTGGCCTGGCTTTGACAAAGGTTTGATTGGCCCCCTACGCCCTTGGAGCCCGCGAGCAAACTAATTGAAGACAAATATGGGGTCCCCCAACGCACGTCCATCACGTTCAAACTGGCTGTGTCCTTTTTCAACGTACCGTCCAACGCCAGCTGTCCTTTCTTCCTCAACTCCGTTTGGCCCTTCTCCATTCTTTTCATCTTCTCCTTCAGCGCCTCCACTACAATAGTATGATCACGGGCTGGATTCAGCCTATCTGAACAACCTCAACTCAAAAAAAAAAAAAAGAAACACTCACCGTCCAAAGCCTCTACCCTACTCTCCATGCCTAGCGACACGCTCAAATTGTCCGGCGCCTCCTTCACTTCAAACTTGGGACAGAATTCATCCCTCACCCAAACAATGGGTCCTAGCACCTTCCTTCTGGTGTTGTGGGCTCCAAAACAAGGCCTTTTGTAGCGTTGACAATATTTGCAGTTCCCCGGACTTGGGAGTGATGCTGGTGATGCAAGCCTTGTCAATTTCTGTGCACCTGGAACATGGAGGATAGTACTGGTTGATAGGGTAATAGCCGTTGGTGATTTCCATACTGAATGAGGGGGTGAATGATCTATTATAGGATGAAAGTGATGGACAGGTATCAGGGGGTGATGGTGATGGATATGGTGATGGGAAAGGCAGTATAGGCATGCTGAAGATCTCAACCTGATTCTCACCTCTTCTTATGGGTATCAGGAGCTACCCCTTCCTCTTCTGGGGGGGTACTGTCATAACCACAACTTGACTCAGCCATACTCAACCCTCAGCCATACTCAGTCTGGTACAATCTACCTTCCATCCCTGGATCTACATACTGCATATCCCCTAAGTAATCTCCCAGGAATACTCTCCACCTCTCTATGGCTTGGTTCATCCCTATCTCTCCTTCAAAATCTATCTGGTATGAGAAGTACACAGACAACCCATAGTACATGCTCCTGGCTGGACAACCCATAACCCGTTTCAGTACATGACCTTCCTGGACAGGCCCATACTCAATCTGTCAAGCTAAAACCTTCAGCCCCATTGGTCAACATGTAATGCCATGGGCCTCTCAGCCCAGCAACAGCCATCTCCCCTCAAGGCCTCCTCCCAGTTCTCACATATACTGGCCTCTCCTCTCCTCCTGGACTAATTCCCCTCAAGGAATTAGTATACTACTTCTTATTTGTTAGTCCCTCATCCAATAGGTTTCATCTCAGCACAAGAAAGCCAACCAGCCTACCTTACTCATCTCACCTACCCCTCTGGTATTACTCTTACAGGATTCCCTTATCCACATCCTTCAGAGCCTTACTCCTGGATTCCTCTTCTCCTCATTGTCACTACTCTATTCCTCCTCTTCATATGAAATCAATCTCTTTATCTCTATCCTGAGTTCTGTGAGCAGTAGTGCCCATGCCATCAGCCCCTTGCATGCCAGGGGCAGTTGTGACACCACCCTTGAAATCCAACTCCTTATAATTTAATAATTAAAGAAAGGAAAGACCAAAATACCATGACACCACTATGCAAGTTTTTGGCCAATGAAATATTTCACATTTATTGTCACGTATAGGTTTCACACCTAAAATTTAGCCAGAATTGAGGTGTTTTGTATATTTTAGGAGTTACATACAGAAATGTGTTCTGTCAAAATTCGCAAATGCAGCCGCGGCAACCAATACACCCGCGCGCTGCTGAGCAGCATCACTGTCACCCTGTCAGCATACCCTGACAAGCTGTGTACGCAGCCCTGCGCCTCTGAAAAGTATGCAGCGGCGGGACTACAGGCAGACAGAGTGACAGGCGGCCTTAGAAGCCCAGGTACCACGTAAACATGCTAAAACCTACATGGGAACATTCAAAATATGTAATAAATTTTCCCAAGGATAGTGTCATACTGACACCAAACTCAGTCTAACCTCAGTCTAACCCTCAGGCCTGATCTACTTTCTTAGGAACTTCAACCTCAGGGCTCAGGAGACTTACATCAATATGTCTCCAGTAACTATATACCTCAGGATATTCATGCAGTAAATATCTACATATAGTCTAACCTCATACTATACACAGATAGACTCCATAGGCTTGCACATACTCAATCTCCCAGGCTCTACTCTACCTCTCTGTCTAACCCATACCTCTTTGGGTTACCTCTCTGTCTAACCCATACCTCCTCTGTGTGGTTTATCCTTTGGGAATCTTTATGTACATCCTCTTGCAGATTGTATTACATACTCTCTCTAATTAGTACATAGTGTCATGACTCCAATGTACACTGTACATCCTTCAACTGTACTCTCCCAAATTAGACAGCTCAGACCTGGAACCTTGTCCCAATGTAGAAGCAGCCTAACCTAATGTAGTAGCATGCCTGATCAGCCCTCTCTGTTACTTAGACTGTTCCCATGACATCATGTGTGTAGTCTGAGCCCCAATCACTTGTACCTCTGTTGTAGTTCCAACCTCTTTTCTATTTAATAAGCCTCCTCTTTCCTCTTCCTGATGTTTCCCCCAAGAAATCAGTTTACTACTTCTTACTAGGAGATCATTCCCAGCAAGTGTCATTCAGCACCATTCAACCCAATCCTCCTCTGCTCCTGTTAGCCTCCTTCAGTAACCTTGCCCCCAAGCCTACTGTGGGTAGAGACCCCTCTGTGCCAAGCCCTGCTTGCATGTCAGCAGCCCTTGTGACATTAAACTGATTTCTTCCCCAATAACCCCTTCTTCACCAACCACACTCCCTATCCCTTTTTAGACAACATCAAATCTTGCTATTGAGTTGTGGCAATTTTTGTTTGCTTTATTTCTGTCCCCACCTTGAACTTGGCTATTTAATTTGTGGCCATTTTCATTGCTTCCCTTACCTTACTGTCAAACCTACTCAGAGCTCCAGCTCTCCATCCTCTAAGTATCACTTTGACGCTTTGACGCTTTGACACTTCAACGCTTCAACGGTTTGACGCTTCAACACTTCGACACTTTGACACTTTGACACTTTGACACTTTGACACTTTGACACTTAGACAAGGTATAGTAACCAGTATTTGACTGTCCCATAAAGGTAATCAGAGGAAGAAAAAATTCCTTTTTAATCATTTTATTCTTGCTCCAAGGTGAAGAACAACTTTTGGGTAACTAATTATTCTTAGAAGTAAGAATGCCCCCACGACGTGCTCTTTTTTCTCACATTTCTAGCCCAGCAGTCACCCGCAGCTCTAGGGGGAGAGGTACCACTGAACCTACTGACCATTCTACCCCTAGATCTCGTGGAACAGGTAGGAATTTTTCTAACCTGGCTGCACCAGTGGTTACCACTTCCACTCCTATGGATACAGGTTTATTGGAACCTATTCCCCAAGTATCCCTTTCTACTATTCCTTCTTCTGACAATGCTAGCCTCCACAGGGTCACAGGTCAGTTTCCAAGCCCAGGTTACCATGGTTTGGACTCTCCTGCCTATGATGCAAGCATGGTCCCAATCCCAGGAGAAGGTGAGGAAGATGAAGAGGATGAAGACTCAGGATTCAATTCCAGAATCTTGAGTGGCCTGGGTTCACAATCCCCAGAGGGTAATCCTAGTCAAAATTCTAATGCAACAGCAGTCCCTTCACCTTCCCCACACACCAACCTTCCTTCCACCACTCAGGCTCCTTCAACTGACCCTTCCCTGCTGGCCATTCTTCAGCAAATGACCACTGCAATGACTCATCTTTCTAAACCTGCTGACCATGGACCCTCTGCTAACTTTAAATCTCCATCTATCAATGCCCCAGATAAATTTGATGGAACTAACCCAACCAAGCTTAGACCTTTCCTTCAAGCTTGTGAACTCATTTTTGCAAATGATGAGAGAGTTTTTGCTAATGACAGAAAGAAAGTATTTTTTACAGTCTCTTACCTTTCAGGAAATGCCAGTTGATGGATCCAACCCTATCTTGCTCACATTGGTAATCATGAGCCAGACTTCATACTTAACTCCTGGCTTCTATTCACTCAACAGCTTCATACCCTTTTTGGGGATTGTCTAGAAATCCAGCGTGCTGAGAAGGAGTTAACCCTCCTTAAGATGAAAGACAGTGGTTATGCTACTAACTATATCACTGAATTCAGGACACTTATGACCAAGGTCTCTGGGTGGGGTGATAAAGCCTTTTTCTTTCATTTTAGACAGGGTCTCCCAGCCAGATTACTGGACCAACTAGCTGGTTATGATGGACCTCAAGAAACCTTGCAAGAATTAATGGATATTGTTCTTAAGTATGACACTTGTTACCATGAAAGGATCCGGGAGAAGTCCTTCATTCTCCCTCAGACCTCAAGACCTGGACCCAGTCTTCCAAATCCTCAGAAATCTCAACAGACCAGCCAACCAGGTAGGTTTAAGGGGAAGACCAAGCCAACCCCTACTAATTCTACTCCAACCTATGTCCCCAATCCCAACATAGGAGAGAATGAACACCTCAAGGCTGAAGAAAAAGCTAGGCGAGAAAGAGAGGGTTTGTGTAACTACTGTGGAGGAACTCACAAAATTAGCCTCTGCAGGAAAAGTCCAGATTTTAAGCCTGTCCAGAAGCCCAATCCGATGAAGCCAAAACATGGAAAAGACTAGGTGATGGGAATGTGGTACTCCTTGACCATCACCCTCCCAATATTTGATTACAAACTTTGGAAAGAAAAGACGCTAACCCTCCTTGCAAAGACTTACGTTTTGTTTGCTTGTCCAATAACCAGGCTTACAGTGTACTTGTTGACTCTGGAGCAACTCAATCTGTTATTTCAAAATCTATGGTTTTAAAGTTTTCTCTATCACTCAAACCCCTGACCACTCCTATATTCTTATTTACCTTCAGTCCTTCTGACTCACCTTCCCAGGAAATCACCCATAAGGTTTCCTTCAATTTATCTTTGCCCTCTTTTCTCAACTTAGAATTGGATTTCTTGGTTGTTGATACTCCCCCCAAAGAAGACATTATTCTAGGTATTGACTTCCTCCATTTCTGGAACCCAGAGGTAAATTGGAAACTGGGATTGATCACCCCAAGACACCAACCAACTTTGGATCATTCCTCTTCCGTTGAACTCTCCTTGGCCACTACTTCCTTTCCGCCAGTGAACCTGCAGGTCACTGCTCCTGTCCCCTTTTCAGAATCTATGCACTCACAACACTTCCCTTTGAGTTCAACAACTACTTCTGTGAACAAGATATTCTTTGGACATTCTCTGAAATTCTTGGAGGATATGGAGAATGATCTATCTGTTCAGGTTTTGCGTATTATTATTTCCACTTCTGACTCTGACCCAAAGCAGGCTACTGCAGAAGGTTTGGATGAAGATGAGGAAACTGATGAAATTGAAACTGTGATGGAGAGAGTTTCTGATGCTTATCATACCTTTTTAGATGTTTTTTCCAAGGTCAAAGCTGATAAACTCCCTCCTCATTGCGCTTACAACCATCATATCAAACTGGAAGGCCCTATGCCTCCAGTTGGGCCTATCTACTCCCTTAGTCACCATGAGAAGGAGGCCCTACAAGCCTATATAGCGGAAAATATAGAGAAAGGTTTCATTTGCCCCAGCACTTCCAGCACTGGAGCACCTGTCCTCTTTGTAAAAAAAAAGGATGGTGGTTTGCAATTGTGTGTTGACTATCGCAAACTCAACGCTGTGACTCAAAAGAACCGGTATCCCATTCCTCCCATGACTCACTTATTAACAGTCTTTTCTGGTTCTACTATTTTTTCCAAAATTGACCTCAGGGGTGCTTATAATCTCCTTTGAATTAAGGAAGGGGATGAACATCTTACAGCATTCAGAACTCAGTTTGGGAGTTTTGAATATTTGGTAATGCCTTTTGGACTCACCAATGCCCCTGCCTCTTTTCAATGTCTTGTTAATGACATTTTTGCAGACCTTCTGACCATCTGTGTGGTGGTATACCTTGATGAAATTCTTATTTTTCCCAAAAACTTAACAGAACATACAGCTCATGTGTGTGAAGTCTTGAACAGACTTTGGAAGAACAACTTATATGAAAAAGCTTCTAAGTGTGAATTTCATGCCTCCTCAGCGGACTATCTAGGATATGTCATTTCCCGAAGTGGCATTTAAATGGAAAACTCCAAGGTCCAGAAGATCTTGGACTGGCCACCACCAACAAACAAAAAGGCCTTGCAACAGTTTTTGGGTTTTTCTAATTTTTATCGCAGGTTTACCATTAACTATTCCAGAAAGGTGCACCTCCTCACTGCTCTAACTGGAGCAGACCCCATCTTTCCTTTGTCCCCAGGGGCTCTGCAGCAGTTTGAGGACCTCAAGGTAGCCTTTACTGAAGATCCTGTACTCAGACATTTTGATTTTTCCTTACAAACCTTTTTGGAGACTGATGCCAGTGACTATGCCCTAGGGGCTGTCCTCACCCAAGTCTCTCTTGATGGATCCAAACACCCAATTGCTTTTGACAGCAGGAAATTTGGTAATGCTGAACTGAACTATGAAATCCACAATAAGGAACTCCTGGCCATTGTATGGGCCATCAAGATCTGGAGAGCTTACCTCCTCAGTCTTTCTTCTCCCTTTGAAGTTCTCACTGATCACTTGTCTCTTAAATATTTCATGACCTCCAAAGTCTTGACTTGTTGCCAAGCCCATTGGGCTGGGTTTCTGTCTGAATTTGACTTCACTATAGTCTATAGACCTGGAAAGCAATCAATAGTGCCTGATGTCTTGTCATGTCAAGACAACATTTATCCCAAGGGGGGGATGCCCTATGCAAAAAAGAATCCAGCAAATGTCAAACAACTCTTGAAACAGACTGACTTTGAACCTTCTAGAATTTTCTTTATCTCTGCAAAACAGGTTGACAAACAATTGGAAACCTTAATTCAGTCCCAGATCTCCAACAAATCAACCCAGCAGATTATTCAGAAACTACATAAAAAGGAACAAGTAAAGAGTTACCTTATAGACCCAGACACTGGACTACTTATTTTCCAAAACGGAATAGCAATCCCCAAGGAGGATGAACAACTCCAACTTGAAATACTTGGACAAAGACATGACTCTACCCTCTCTGGCCACCCTGGACAAGACAAAACAGCTGATCTAGTCAAAAGAGATTTCCATTGGGAAAATATGACTTCCTTTATCAAAGATTATGTTTCTTCTTGTTACCTTTGCAGCAGAAACAAAGCCAGTCACAACAAAAAGTTTGGACTCCTCCAACCCTTACCAATTCCAGATTCTCCCTGGACTTCACTCTCTATGGACTTCATCTCACAACTACCACTATCCAATGAGTTTGACTCAATCCTTGTGGTAGTTGATTGTTTTTCAAAAATGTCACTCTTTATTAAAACCAGAACTGATATCTCCTCTGTGGAGTTGGCTAACCTACTAATTCCTCATGTTTTTACTAAACATGGCCTCCCAACTGACATTGTCAGTGACAGAGGATCTTTATTTGTTTCTTCCTTCTGGAAAATTGTATGTGAAAAATTACAGATAAAAATAAATCTTTCCACAGCTTATCACCCTGAAACAGATGGACAGACGGAAAAAGTAAATCAGATCCTAGAACAATTTCTTAGGATGTATGTCAGTTATCACCAAGACAACTGGGATACCTGGATCCCCCTTGCTGAATTTGCTTACAATAATTCCACTCACACTTCTACTAAGCAATCTCCTTTTTTCACCATCTATGGACAACATCCCAACTTTTACAGTCTCCATGTAGTAGATGATCAACCTGCCAGCCACTACATAACCCAGATTCACCAGAATCAAAAGTTATTGGGTATTGAACTAGAAAAGGCAATTAAAACCTACAAAAGATATGCTGACCTAAAAAGAAGTGACTTTCCTGCCTCATTTGCTGTTGGAAACAAAGTTTGGCTCTCTTCTAAAAATATAAAAACTAATCGTCCAACTCATAAACTCTCAGAGCAATGGTTAGGTCCCTTTTTGATTACAGAACAGATTGTAAAAAGTTCATTCAAGCTTCAACTCCCTCAACAATGGTCCACCATTCACCCTGTATTCCACTCCTCCTTACTCAAGCCATATCAGGACAACTCACTATCCTCTAGGCACCAACCACCAACTGAGCCAGTCAAAATTGATGGTGAAGAAGAATGGGAAGTGTCTCAGATATTGGATTCCAAACTTAAGAGGGGGAAATTATTTTACTTAGTTGAATGGAAAGGCTTCCAGAATGACAAGGAAAGCACTACTTGGGAACCTCACTCTAATCTTACCAACTGCCCTACTTTACTTCAAGACTTCCATACACTCTATCCCTCAAAACCAAAGTCATCCTTAAAATAAAAACAATACAAACCTTACTCTCCTTTTCAAAAAATATATATATATATATATATCAATAAAATGATAAAAAAAATAAAGATTCTTTCTCCTTTTTCCCTTTCTTAAACCTTAAAAAAAAAGAAAAGAAAAGATCAATTACTCCCCTCTAAGAAAATATAAATAAAAACAAAAAAAAATAATAATAATAAAATAAAACAAATTTTATATAAACAACTTTTTAGATAGCTTCAAACATCAATTCTTCCAACTCTTTTACTCTGGACATCCAAGTATTTACTCATTTTAACTTAGCAACTTGATAAGAATTTGGCCCCCTTATAGTAGTCCCTACTTCAAAAGTATGCCCAGCTAAAGCAAAAATATCAGCTAGTCTTTTCTTTATCTCTAAAACTTTTTTCTTTCTAGCTTTTAAAAACCTATACTTCTCTTTTCTTATCTCACTACCCCAACCCTTCTTTAAACCTTCCTGAAAATTTGAATTTAAAGTCCTAGAATTCCTACTATAAATCTCCAAAGAATGATTATCTTGATCTTCATTTAAAACAGAATCTTCTCTGAATCTTCTTCCTTCCATCATCTCCAATAACCTTTCCCCACTTTCCAATTCCTCCAACCAGACCTCAGTTTCACCTCTTCTTTCAATTCCTTCCCTTCTATTCCTTCTGTCTTCCACCACCTTCATCTTCACCTCCAAATCCTTCATCTTGTTCCTCAAATCTTCTAACTCCAAAGAGTCATCTGATCTGCCCCCTTCTTCAACAATGATCTCTCTTCCTTTTCCTTTACCTATCTCTTTGTTGGTTCCTCTATCTTCATCCATATCACTTAATTCCATCTCCAAACTCCCTTTGGCATCTTCATTGTCATCTCCACTTCGACAATGCGCTTTGAAGCTTTGACAATTTGCTTTGACGCTTTGACGATTTGCTTTGACGCTTCAACGTTTGACGCTTCAACGGCGGGCTTTGACGCTTCGACACTTTGACGTTTGACGCTTCGACGATTTGCTTTGACGCTTTGACGTTTGACACTTCGACGGGTTGCTTTGACGCTTTGACGTTTGACGCTTTGACGGTTTGACGAACCCCTTTGACGCTTTGACAAATCCCTTTGACGCTTTGACAAACCCCTTCAACGCTTTGACGATTTCCTTTGATGGGTTTGACGGATTCCAAAATACCCTTGTTTCGTACCCTTTTTGGGGGGACCTTGACCACCTCCTTGTCCAAATCTACGTGAGGGGTTCTCCATTGTATAAATGCCTCACCACACTTCTCCTGCGGACGCCTCAATGTACCATCTATGGCCAAATTACCGGTTCGACGCAGTGCCTCCCTCTTTTCTTGCGTTTTCTTCAATCTCTCCTGCATCAAACGGACTATTGCAAACCTTGTATCAGCACTCCAGCACCTCCAATACTAAATCCAGAAGCACTTACCTGAAGATTCACCAAGTCTGGATGAGTAACACAGGGTCATGGCATCATCATCTGGAGCCTCTTTCACTTCAAAAGGTTGACTCTTCTCCAGGACCCATAAGGTTGGCCCCAAGGCCTTTCTGCCTTGCTTATCCATATCACAAATTCTTCCATACTGCCTAAAACTTTCACATTTGGCAGAATTGTGCTTGATACTGGTGGTTCAGATTCTTCCAAGCTTGACGCACCTATCACAACTTGGGTAGTATTGCTGGACTGGATGATAATTTTTGGTCTTCTCCATTGGATAGGTTGGTGTAGGTGATCTGGTTTAAGGAGATAAAGGTGGTAATTGGGTGGATGGTGGTGATGGTTGTGGGTAAGGGGAAGTAAAACTCAAGTTAGACATGGCTGAAGGACAACCTGGATGGCCTCTTCAACCTCTCCTTTTATGGTCATCAGGAGATGCCCTCTTCTTCACCAGGGGGTACTGTCATACTGACACCAAACTCAGTCTAACCTCAGTCTAACCCTCAGGCCTGATCTACTTTCTTAGGAAATTCAACCTCAGGGCTCAGGAGACTTACATCAATATGTCTCCAGTAACTATATACCTCAGTATCTTCATGCAGTACATATCTACATATAGTCTAACCTCATACTATACACAGATAGACTCCATAGGCTTGCACATACTCAATCTCCCAGGCTCTACTCTACCTCTCTGTCTAACCCATACCTCTTTGGGTTACCTCTCTGTCTAACCCATACCTCCTCTGTGTGGTTTATCCTTTGGGAATCTTTATGTACATCCTCTTGCAGATTTTATTACATACTCTCTCTACTTAGTACATAGTGTCATGACTCCAATGTACACTGTACATCCTTCAACTGTACTCTCCCAACTTAGACAGCTCAGACCTGGAACCTTGTCCCAATGTAGAAGCAGCCTAACCTAATGTAGTAGCATACCTGATCAGCCCTCTCTGTTACTTAGACTGTTCCCATGACATCATGTGTGTAGTATGAGCCCCAATCACTTGTACCTCTGTTGTAGTTCCAACATCTTGTCTATTTAATAAGCCTCCTCTTTCCTCTTCCTGATGTTTCCCCCAAGAAATCAGTTTACTACTTCTTACTAGGAGATCTTTCCCAGCAAGTGTCATTCAGCACCATTCAACCCAATCCTCCTCTGCTCCTGTTAGCCTCCTTCAGTAACCTTGCCCCCAAGCCTACTGTGGGTAGAGACCCCTCTGTGCCAAGCCCTGCTTGCATGTCAGAAGCCCTTTTGAAAGATAGTAGATAATCTAAAAATACATAAAATTATATAAAAATACCTAAATAACGTTTATATGTATTTTTTTATTAATATAAATAAAAATACAAAAAATGTCGAAAATAAGATAACTACTATTTGTAAAAAAATATTAAAATACTTTAGTATACAATTTTGAGAACTTTAAGGCATCAATATTTTTATGACATACTAAGGAAACTAATGATGTAAAAATGTTACATGAATTCTCATAACTTATTTTTTTTAGTAATTATTTGTAATAAATCAACTGAATTTTGAAAATAAGGAGTAAAATCAATATCACAACTTTACTCCAATCAGTTAATACATAATGAGAACCCACTTGACATCAGATCAACCGTAAGAATGTCTATTAAAAGAATTATTAACATACTGGGGACATTTACTAAGTATAATTGATTAATAATAAATAATATGGACAGACTAGTGCTATTCATGTTAGAATTATGGCCAGAAATTAGCTTAGGCAAATGAGCAGTATTTAAAGCAAAAGAAATGATGGACACTGGGTGTCAATATTGGCTAATGGGGCTCTCACAATGGGGCAATATTTTGGATGAATTTGATTGGAATGATGAATGAATGGAAGGAAAACAGCAGGGAGAAGAGCTCCTTAAGTACAAAATATTGGCCTCTTGTGAGCCCATGATACAACAAGCCAAAATGCAAATTTTCCGCCCCAAAAGAGCTCTACAGGCTCTACTGGACTTGTTACTTGGTTTGGACTACATCCGCCCACATGGCATCAGCCCCTGTACCCTTACAACCAGCCTATTCCGGTTATTTCTGGTGTTTCCACCTCAAAGGGGCTGAACCAGCCCCTTAACTGTTCAATCCCCTTGGCTGGTTGTCCATTACAACCAGCCATGATGACCTCATTACCTTGTTTACAGGCTGGTTGCCTCATGCAGCCAGCCCCTGGCCCCTCAAATGGGCCAGGTGGGACCCAGGGCACACCTGGGTCAGGTCTCAGACTCACATGGGGGGGGTGTGACCAGCGGACATGCTGTCCCCCCCTCTTTCTCTCAAATCTCTGGTGGGGGCGGTCAAATCCCCTCACCAGGGGCCCTGGGGGTTGATACCCCCAGGGCGTTGTCAAGTGAGTTGGCCTGGGGGGTGATCAGGTCCCCCCAGGCCTATCGCTCCTCCCCCTTGGTAAAGGGGGGGGAGAGCGCCCCTGCTTGATTGCTTCACACGATCAATGGTGGAGGGGTGATGAATTCCCCCCCACCTGCTGGTTGCTACACTTGCGGCCGGCGCCACCACCTCCTTGGGCAAGGGGGTGGTCAGGTCCCCCCTGCCCTGACCGACCGCGCTGTTGCGGTTGGGCGCTGGCTGGTTCAACCCAGCCAGCTTGCCCCCATCCCCCTCGCGATGACAAACAGGGGAGGGGGAGCAAGCCGGGGCCGCAAGCCCCGGCTCCGCGGCGCTGGTTTCCGGGCGCAACCAGCCAGGCCCGCACGGGATCCCTTTGCCAGGAAACAGCCCTGCGCGGGCTGTCGGGCCCCACGTGGGCCGTACCAAGGAACACAGGCGGCCTGGAACGGGCTGTGACATGGGCAGCGGCCCCAAGCGGGTGGCAAAACGAGCGGCGGCCCCTAGCGGGCTGCAACACGAGCGGCGGCCCCAATGGCCCGCCCCAAGCCCAAATAGTGAGAATTACATACTTTGGCGGGCCAGCCCGTCTGGCCAAGTATGTCCATAATAAATCTTGGGCCCTTTTATGCCCAAATAAGCCAATCTGGCTTGGGTGGCCCATCCACCCTGGCGGGCCCATGAGGGCCCGTGTCCCAAAAGACCATAAAAACGTGTTTTGGCGCCCAAATGCCCAAAACCAATAACACCCACATGGGCCCACGTGGCCCCTGTGATGTCCAATGGGCCATGGAGGCCCATTTTTGCATCCCATTTGGATTACACACTCCTATGCACATTACCTGAGTGCATCCGCATTTTAACAATTCAAACGTCCAAAACATCAATTAAAACGTAGAATAATTCCCATACCCTGTGGAACTAGATATAACCTGTGCTACAGCACCTAGAACATGTGACAAGCTACCACTAGTTACTCTGCTAGCCTTATTTTCCATCCCTTTGAGCCCCTGTATCCCTCAGAAGGACAATATTTGGACTCAAAGAGCTATAAATAAGGATCTCTTTGAGGATATTGATACCCAGAGACCCAGTTATATTTACATACAGACACCTTTGAAAGGTAATCAAATACTTATAAGAGATAATTAAGTGATTTATGGCTTTATTCTGATTAATAATATCTGTCCGCACCCCTTTTTTTATCAATTTAAACTGCTGAACAACCTTTTAAACCTAGTAACAGGTTTAACCCATCAGTGCACGTCCCAAACAGGTACCCAAAGGATTCAATAATATACCAGTGAGTCTTATTATCATTTTTCTGTTGTGGAAGCTTGGTTACAAAGCCCTGCCACTCTGCCAGGTATTTTATACACATATTATCTTTGGCAAATATATTCTTTAAGAATGTAAATTAAAGGTTCCAAAGTAACCAGATCTACGTGTTTTCATATCAAATTCCCTGAAGAGAGGTGTTAGATTTCCCCAATATTATTGTGGCACCTCTATTAATTTATTTAATAATCAATTTATTAATATTGATTTACAATATCAAACCATAAAACAAACCAATTAACCTTGCAATAGCTTTATCCAAATATTTGACATATTTTTGTTGCATTTATTGAATAATATATTTATTATTTATTCTATCACCTCTGGTAGCTAAATGACAGCAAGGGTCTTGGCATCCAGGAGGCTGACATAAATTAAAAAAAAAGGAGAGGCAACAGTAGTATCCTGGGGATCTTTAACACCTATTCTTCAGGAGATTAACTCTGTAACCTGTTTAACTGGTTAATTCAGAACCTTCAATAATTAAAGGAATTTTTTCTCAAAGATTATATGTAGAAATACATGATGTAGTGGCAGAGCCTTGTAGCCAAAGTGCCACAGCAGTGAGTTTGTAGATAACTTACTGGTTTATTATTACCTTCCTAGGTACCTACAATAACCTATACTGTTTAATCATGACTCTGTTCTGGAATTTTATAAAGCATAAATTGATTCAATAGTGGTTTGGGACAGGAAAAAATTAGCATTATAGTCCATGAATCACTTACTTATCTCTTATAAGCATTTGGTCACAATGGCATGTTGTCTTGATGTATATTTAACTAGGTCTGGGTTCTAAATATCATCAAAAATTGGCCTTTATTTATACCTTTGTGAGTCCCATACTGTCCATCTGAGGTCTATAGGGGCCCAAGGGGGAAAGTTTCTGAGGCTAACAGGGACACAAGTTGTAGCCCAGCATGTGCTCTAGGTGCGTTAGCACTTGTAGGAGCTGAATCAGTCCTGAATTGGAGGTATTTCCAATAATAATTTGTTAATTTGGTTGTAAAAAGTGCTCAATTGTTCACATGATCTTATATTAGTCATGGATGACATGAGAGTTTCATAGACCTGACTGTGTTAAAATATGGATGCACTCAGGTAATGTGCATATTAGTGTGTAATCCAAATGGGATGCACAAATGGGCCTCAATGGCCCATTGGACATCACATGGGCCACATGGGCCTATGTGGATGTTATTGGTTTTGGGCATTTGGGTGCCAAAACACATTTTCCAAGTGAATTTCAACACGGTCCTTGACAGGCCCATCAGGGTGGATGGGCCACCTTAGGCAGATGGGCTTAATTGGGCATTTATGGGCCCAAGGATTATTATGGACATATTTGGCCAGATGGGCTGACCCGCCAAAGTATTTTTTTTAAGGTCATTGGGCCTTGGCAGCCCATTGGGGCCACATGTTTTTCACCTAGGGCCCGTTTTTGGGCCCAACAGCCTGTGCAGGGCTGTTTCAGGGGGCAGGGGACTCCATTTGGAGTCCCTCCACCCACTGTGTGCAGGGCTGCGGGGTCTGGTGGCCCCTGCCTCCCTCCCTCCCCTTGCTTGGTTGCAAGGGGAAGGGAGGATGGCTGGTCCCTCCTCTACCAGACCAGCCACCAAGATTGCCCAGGCTGGTTGCAGCAAGGCAAATGGCGGTGGGGGGGGATTTCATCACCCCCCCCACCAGAGCAAGCAAACAAGGGGGTGGCTTGCCCCCCCCCCCCCTGTTATGGAGGGGGAGGCACCAAAGGCTGGGGGGACCTGATCCCCCTCCAGCCCACTAATCTGTTGGTCTGCCAGGGGTAAATGTTGTCACAGGCAACCAGCAGGGGATTTGACCACCTCTGCTGGTCACATGGGTAGTAAAGAGGGGGGGAAGGCATGTCCGCCAGTTACAACCCCCCCTGTGTGACTTTGAGACCGGACCCAGATGAGTTCTGGGTCCCACCTGGCCCATGTGTGGGGCCAGGGACTGTTTGCATGAGGCAACTAGCCAGTATGTGAGGTTGCAAGGGGTAACATGCAACTGGACAGGATCTTAGGAGCAAGGGGATGGTTCAGCCCTGTGAGATTGGAAACACCAAATTTGACAGGTAAAAGCTGATAAAAAGGTTTCAGAACTAATTCCAAGTTGGCTGAGTGAGCTCAAACCAAGTAACGGGGCTTTAAGAGTCTGTAGAGCACATTTGGGGCAGAATTTATGCCTTTTTCTTGTTATTAAATGAGCTCCACATGAGCACCATCTTTTGTATTTAAAGAGCTCTTCTCCCTGTTGTTTTCCAGCCATTCATTCATCAATCCATCCACATTCACAATAGTGCCATTGCCTCTGCCTCAGGTTAAGGATCAATCATAAGACATTATTTTCTCAGCATTTCTTTTGCTTTAAATACTTCTCTTTGACTAAGCTTTTGGGCCAATAATTCTCACACATTATCAGTACCATCATCATCATTATTTCCAAGAAAGATAGACCCTTATACCTTACTTTGGACAACCTGAAGGACCTCAAGTTTTTCAAGAAGATGTCTTATATCCCATAATCCAGCTCCACCAATATTTTTTTGAATGGCCAAAACTATAGTTCTTGGTCTGTCTCAATGGACAGTGAGCTGGACAAAATTTGTTGTGTGGAGATTATGGATGCAGATGACACATTGATTAGTTCAGAGGTAGAGAAGAAGTCTTACCATCTCATTCTTCTGCATTTGGATGAAGGTCATATGGCATGGGTTTCTGAGACTTTGAAAGAGGAACAGAAGAGGATGGGAATCATTTTATGGAAGATGCGCAAGGCCAAGTATGCTGGTAATTCTGTTCATCAGAAGGGGATTGCTTTCAATAAGTTTTGTAAGTTGAAATTTTTCAACTGTAAACAATTTGTTGGGGAGGCAAGGTCAAGGGTTGCTAAAGTTCAAGTCATCTGGGCGGAACATGGATCCTGAGTTTTTTTCACTCTTAATTCTGCAGAAGCTACCAAAATAGTATTAGTCCTTGGTTAGGATTATATCTCAATTGGATCCACTTTCTGGGGAAGAGGATGTGCTGAAGAGAATTGAAAAGGTTGATCTTCAATTTAGGATGAAGGAGGGAACAGGAACTACTCTGGTTGGCAATGCAGGAAAATCCAGAAAGAAGTCAAAGGCCAAGAGGGATTTATCAAAGGTCTTATGTTATAATTTTCAGAAGAAGGGGCACTATGCAAAGGATTGCAAGGGGGCCAAGAAGAGGAAGAATACAAGGAAGACAAGGATATCAACGTTGCAATGGAGAACATTTCTATGGTGGCATTGGAATGACCATCAGAAAAGGCTGTTGAGGAACATGTCCCCAGCAAGAAGGCGAATCTCATTGAGGATCAAGAAATGGACTTGATTGATTATGAAGTGAGTAATCTTAAACTTGATGATAAGAACTTATCAGTGCTTGATAATTTTTCTTTCCTTACAGGAGGATTGAAGGAGGATGTTCTTGTTTTGATTGATTCTGGTTGTACAGACCACATGTTTTTTGAGCCAAATTTGTCTTCAAATCTTAGAGATTTTGATGGTGTTGTAAATATTGGCCAAAAAAGAAGAAATATTCAGATTAAAGGAATTGGAAAATTTATTCTTGCAAATCACTTGGGTTTCAAAATATCTTTTGAGAAAGTGTTCTATTTAGAATATTTGCCTTATAACCTTGTTTCTCTTGGAGTTCTCTGGAAAAGAGGGTTCCAGATTTTTTATCTTCAAGAAGATAATTTTGCTATTGATTTGAATGGGAGAACTATCCTTAGTGGACAAGTTGGGAATAAGTTGCTCTGTGCTAACTTTTTCAACTTTTCAGCTCTGAGCACTTTTTCTCACAATAGAATTGGCCATTAGGTGAAGGACAGCAACTGTGAAAGTTGTACCTTAGGGGCCAAGACCAGAAATTTTTTCTCAAAGAGTGGAGATTGCACAGAAGTTCCTAGAGAGGAATATTCCATTGATTTGGCAGGGCCATTTACACCAGTGTCCCTTGGAGGGGCAAGATACTTCATTGATTTATTTGATACAGAAACTAATTATTTTTTGGTAAAACAAATAAGATCAAAGGATCAGACCACAGAGGAGGTTACAGTAATTTTCAAAGTCTGGAAACAGAATGGTTTGATGAAGGAGATCAAGAGGCTTATTGATGATGGAGGGGGTGAGTTTTTGAGTAAATATTTTGAGAAACTGTTAAATGATTATGGCATCACTCATATAGTTACTACTGCTAGTATTCCACAAAAAAATGGAATAGTTGAGAATATGAATAGGAATTTATTAGACAAAGTCAAAACAATCATGGCTCAATCTGGTCTACCAAATTTCTTGTGGGCTGATTTGGTGTGCACAGTGTTTCTTTTGCACAATATAGTGATTGTTAATGGGAAAAGTCTGCATTATCAGTTTTGGAAGTTGTACCCCAAAACGTCACACCTAAGAACAATTGGTTGCTGATTGTATTATAGTGTCCACCATAATGAGATTTTTGGTAAGTTAGATCCTAGATCCAGAACAGGGGCACTTGTAGGCTATGATTTAATAAGTAAGTCATATAGGATTCATTTTCCAAGGACAAGAGAGGTTATCTGTAGTAGGGATGTAAAATTTGAAGAAGGTACCTTTCCACTCAAGAGGATTGAAGATGTTGCTGTTCAGGAATCACAGCAGGAAATAGAATTAAAGCCTATTTCACCAGCAGAGGTTGGGGAGAATGTCATTAATGATGACATTGAGATGGAAGACATGCCACAGGAGGGTTCAGTACGCGCTCCAGGGGAGTCTGTGGAATCAGAACCTGATGAGCCTCCACCTCTAGTTAGAAGGAGTGGCAGGATGAGAATACCTGTTGATAGTTATGGGGAATGGAAGTCCCATTATACTTCTTCAGAATATGAATAAGATATACTTTGGGAACAGTGTATGCTTAATGAGATTCTAAAGTTAAGTTCAGAGATGGGTAATAGAGTTAACCCAAATAGCTTTGGCTAAGCTATGAATTCTGACAAGAGAGCCAATTGGAAGACAGCTATTTTTGAGGAACTTGATTCTCTGGAGATTAATAGTTTGTTTGAAGTGGTTAAGCAGGGTTCAGTTCCAAAGGGAAAGACCATTGTTGGGTCTAGATTAGTGTTTAATAAGAAGTTTGATACTAATGGAGTTTTGAAGAGGTTCAAGGCTAGATGTGTTGCACATGGCTTCAAGCAGAGAGAGGGTATTGATTACCAGGAGATTTTCTTGCCAACTGGGAGCCTGTCCACCTTCAGATACATGGCAGTGGATTTGGGTGAAGAAATCAGAAAAGCTGATTTTGTGACTGCATACTTGAATGCAAAACTTGGAGAGGAGGAGACTGTGCACATGTCAATTCCTGATGTTTTCAAGGAATGTCTGGTAGAGACCAAGCCAGAAACTATTAATAAAATCTGTGTGAGAAGTTTTCTCTCAGCAGATAAAGGGGAATATGTCCTCAAGCTGTGTAGATCCCTGTATGGATTAAAGCAAGCAGCTAGGTCATGGTATAAAACTATGAGTAAGAAACTGATGGAGATTGGTTTCAGGACAAGTGAGGCCAGCCCTTGTCTCTTTGTGAGAAATGATGCAATTTTGTTTTTTTGGGTTGACAACAATATCATTATTGGGAATGGTAAGGAGAGAGTCATGAAGACACTCAAAAATGAGTTCAAGATGAAAGATCTTGGTCTGGCACAGCAGGTGCTGGGAATGAAAGTTAGTAAGAGCAAGAATGGGATCAAGTTGGATCAGAACCATTAGGTTTCAGCTCTACTTAAGCAGTATGGCTTAAATGATGCAAAAGATTTTTGTACTCCAATTCAGTCTAACATTTGGTTAAAAAAGTCTACAGATGAAGAGAATCTAGATTTTTTTCAATATGGGAATGATTATAGTTCAGCTATTTAATCTTTGAATTATTTGGGACAGTTTACAAGGCCAGATATTGCATTTGCAATTGGTTTTTTGTCACAACACTTAGAGAGACCTAGCAAAAGGCATTGGTCAGCGTTTCAGAGAGTTATGAGGTATCTTAAAGGAAAAATCAGTCTGGGACTGCATTTTGCAAATTCAGCAAACTTTGACTTGGTTGGTTATTCTGATGAAAGTTGGGCAGATGGTAAATGGTAACACTAGGGAATCAACAAGTGTTTTTGTATTCTGCTTCGGGAATAATTTAGTGTCATGGATGTTCAAAAAGGTGTCAGCAATAAGTCTTTCATCAACAGAAGCAGAGTACAGAGCGTACCTGTCAGCTTCACAGGAAGCAAAATGTTTGAGAAAGGTCTTAGAGGATACACATAAACAACGATGGTTTGCATTGTTTTATTCTGATAATCAGAGTGCCATTGTGTTGGCAGAGAACCAATTGTTCCATTCAAGAACAAAACACACTGATGTTCATTATAACTATATATGTGATGCAGTAAACTGCAAAGAGATAGTGTCACGGTACATGCCCACTAGAACAATGATTGCAGATATTTTAACAAGGTGTTAGATAGGAACAAACATCAAGGTTTTTGTCTATTATGCAAATGGCATCCCTTTCAAATTAAGGGGGTGTGTTAAAATATGGATGCACTCAGTTAATGTGCATATTAGTGTGTAATCCAAATGGGATGCACAAATGGGCCTCCACGGCCCATTGGAAATCATGTGGGCCACATGGGCCTATGTGGATTTTATTGGTTTTGGGCATTTGGGTGCCAAAACACATTTTCCAAGTCAATTCAGAAATGGGCCTTGATGGGCCTGTCAGGGAGGATGGTCCACCGTAGCCAGATGGGCTTATCTGGGCATTTATGGGTCCAAGAATTATTATGGACATACTTGGCCAGACGGGCTGGCCCGCCAAAGTATGTTTTTTGGGGTCATCAGGCCTTGGCAGCCCGTTGGGGCCGCCACCCATGTTGCAGCCCGCTCAGGGCCACTTGTTTCTCACCTGGGGCCCTTTTTGGGGCCCAACGGCCCAAGCAGGGCCATTGTAGGGGGCAGGGGACTTTTTTTGGAGTCCCCCCATCCGCTGTGCGCAGGGCTGTGGCCCCGGTGGTGGTGGCCAAGTTGGGTTGCAGCCACGGGGGCTGGTGGCCCCTGCCTCCCTCGCTCCCCTCCCTTGGTTGCAAGGGGGAGGGAGGATGGCTGGTCCCTCCTCTACCAGACCAGCCACCAAGACCACCCAGGCCGGTGGGAGGGGATTTCATCACCCCCCCACCAGAGCAAGCAAACAAGTGGGGCACTCTCCCCCCCCCCCCCCCCCATTTATCAAGGGGGAAGCGCCAAGGGCTGGGGGGACCTGATCCCCCTCCAGCCCACTAATTTGTTGGTCTGCCAGGGGCAAACCTTGTCCCAGGCAACCAGCAGGGGATTTGACCACCTCTGCTTTTCACCTAGGTAGTAAAGAGGGGGGGCGGCATGTCCACCAGTTACAACCCCCCCTGTGCGACTTTGAGACCAGACCCAGATGAGTTCTGGGTCCCACCTGGCCCATGTGTGGGGCCAGGGGCTGGTTGCATGAGGCAACTAGCCAGTATGTGAGGTTGAAAGGGGTAACAAGGCCGGTTGTAACAGACAACCAGCCAGGATCTGAACAGCAAGGGGCTGCTGGTTCAGCCCTGTGAGGGTGGAAACACCAAATTTGACCGGTAAAGGCTGGTCAAAAGGGTTTAGAACTAATTCCAAGTGGGCTGAGTAAGTCCAAACCAAGTAATAGGGCTTTTAGAGCCTGTAGAGCACATTTGGGGCGGAATTTTTGCCTTTTTCTTGTCATTACATGAGCTCCACATGAGCACCATCTTTTGTATTTAAGTAGCTCTTCTCCCTGTTTTTTTCCATCCATTCATTCATCAATTCATTCACATTCACAAGTGTGTCATTGCCTCTGCCTTGGATTAAGGATCAATCATAAGACATGATTGTCTCAGCATTTTTTTCGCTTTAAATACTGCTCTTTGACTAAGCTTATGGGCCAAAAAATCTCACAGACTGGATATTTAAATTGTTGGAAAATCCAAGAAAAGTTTGATTTCATAAAGCCCCTGATAATGTTTCTTTAAGTGGGAGTTCAGTTCTTTTGAAGTTCTTAATATTTATTTTTTGAAATCAGGAGTATTTATTAAAATAACTTCTCAAAATAATTTCCTCTTGGTTTTTACATTACCTTATTGAATATTCAGGTTGAGGAAATTTTTACAGACAATTTGGTGTTTTGATGTTCCCATCAACTTTTCATTCAGGAGGGGATTCAGTACTCCAAATTTGTCAATAATCATTTTCATAGTTTTATTTATTTATTTAAATATCTTACTTCAAATTTTGATGAATTGTTGTTTGATTTTTTTCATGTTTTTAGTCATGCTGTACCCCTTAAGAAAATTTTTACTCATGCTGTATTTTTTCTTTCTGGTTAGTAGCTTGTCTAGGTCATACCTTGATGCCACTCTAGTTTCTTTTGAAAGTTGCTGTTGGGGCTGTCCTTTGGTTTATTCCCATGGCTGGATGAAGGTCACCTTCCTGGGACTGTGTGCCTGTTTGTCAGCCCTGTGCTTTGTCATTAAGCATTGACAGCAGTTGCATCCAGATGCGTAGCTTCTGTGGCTGCCTGCCGGACTTTTGCCAAAAATGATCTTTGATCAATAACTCCCAAAATATACAGAATTTCAAAATTTTGACTTAATCTTAGATGTGAAAGCTTCTCATGGTGTTTAGTGTGGAATGTTAAATTGGCCAAAAGGGTGGATTGGTGGTGCCGTACAATTTGGTCCATTTTTCATAATGGGTCAGTGAGGGTAGTCAGGGAGCAGGAGTTCAAAGCTAGGTTTCTTGAGTGAGACTACCAAAACTTGGGTGAGGGAATCCAAATCTTCAATAATATTTTGGATGTTCTTACCCCATAATGTTAGTTTTTTTTCTCTTTTTGTTGATTGATTTTAATTTTGTTATTTTTTTGGGTAATGTTAAATTCACGGCTCATTGAGCCGTGCACACGGTTTGATTTTTTCCACATGGGCCAATTTGAGCCGTGTACAGCCCTCCACGGCTCACAGAGTTGTGCGGCCTACCCAACCCGGTCCGCCGCCGTGTGGACTTCCACATGAATACATTCAAGCCATGTGGAGTTGTACACGGCTCAAATGTAGTTGTGTGGCATTCCACACGTCACCAGACTGTGGTGAGAAAAAAAGAAAAAAAAAGGAAAAGGAATGAAAGGGTACTTACACAACCCATAAACTAAATAAACCTTCCAAAAAAACAGAAATCAAAAAAAAAAGCAAAGAATGTTCATTTTTTGGTTAAAAAAAAATAAAATAAATAAATAAATAAAAAACAAAAAAAACTGGTAGTATCCAATGGAATAGCCCTAAACTAAAAAGACCCAAAAAAACACAAGTAACTGGAATAGCCCTAAACTAAAAACACCAAAAAAAGACAATTAACTTGACAATCCCTAAAGTAAAAACACCAAAAAAAATACAACTAACTTGACAAGCAAAACACCAAAAAAAAAAGACAATTAACTTGACAAGCCCTAAAGTAAAAACACCAAAAAAATAGAACTAACTTGACAAGTCCTAAGGTCATTTCAACTTGACTAGCCCTAAAGTAAAAGTGCCCAAAAATTAAAGAAGTCTTATGACGAGCCCTAAAGTGAAAGTGCCCAAGAAAATACAACTCTTTTGACAAGCCCTAAAGTAAAAGTGCCCAAAAAATTATAAGTCTTTTGACAAGCCCTAAAGTAAAAACACCAAAAAAAAACAAGTTCAACTTGTGTTAAGCTGATCCCATTCCAAGCTTAACATAAGTTACGCTTGTGATGGAATCAGCCCAACACAAGTTGAACTGACTTACCATTAAACTCTCATTCAAAACACTCAATATAATGATGTTAACTCAAAACACTCAAAATAATGATGTTCAAAATGTGACAAACCTTTATATTAATAGAACTTGTTGGCTGCATTAGAATTATAATTTATATGAAACCCAATGATGAAATGAAGTCAAAGTCTATTACAATCTAGAATACATTTGCAGTTGATCTTTGAGATGATCAACACAAACACAGGCTTTTTTAGAAATCAAGGAATGTGGTTTTGCTACAATGGGCATGATTGGAATCATTTCTCCCTCAAGTACTAATAGAACCCAGTGGTCATTTTTTACAAAGGAAATGAAAAATGGATCTGATTGATCAGTGACACCATTTTTCATTTGATTATAAGTATCACATGACTCCAATGAAATGAAACATATAGGTTTGGAATATGCATCTGCTATTATTTGACCCATGTCCAATTTAGCCAGCCATTTTGAGGAGGGAATCTTTTCATTGATGTCTTCAACAGCAAGTCTTTGTTTAATCTTTTCAACCTCTTTTGCACTACCAAGAATCTTAATTTGGGATGCTTTATGTTTCTCTAATGTTTCAATCATTTCCTTCCTAACTTTAAACCAACCATGTTCTTCATAACCAAGAGATTTAGCAACAACTCTAAATCCACAATTCCCATTTCCAATTGGATCCCAAACCTCACCCAAGAACTTATGGAATTTCAAGGGTATTTGATTGTGTTATTTCACTTTTGTTTCCTATCATTAAAACTGACTTGGTGTTCATTTCTTTAATTGGATCAATGAAATGAAAACTCACCAAAGATGAGCTTCTGGTTGGGCTTTGCTGCATGTTCTCTTCCTCTGAAGAGGATTCTGGTTCCAAATTAAGTGATCCCAATTCACTTTCAGTCTCTTCCTCTGAACTATGAAATTCAGATTCAGATTCTTCCAACTTTGACTAACAATTCATCATTAGTTAGTAACTAAGTTCATTAAACCCAAAGAATGAACATATCTCAAAAGAAAAGACTTACAATCTTTTGTCTTTTCTTGTTTGGAGCCCTTCTAGTTCTTTTTTCCCCCTTGAGTTTTTTTTCAACAAGCTCAAACCAAGATGGTTCTTGCCGCTTATCTGTCAATTTTGGCCTGCCCCTGCTTGATTGTAAGACTTTAGGTTCAAGTCTTGGCTTGGATCAATATTTTGTAATCTTCTGAATGATATACTTCAATAGGCCCCTTTTCTCATGATCTGGAGATTCCAAGGTCATTTCATTGACTTTTTCACATAACTGAGTAATGCTTAGAATTTCATCAACATCCCACTGGAAAAATTCAAAAGGATCAACCATTAGTGAACTAGTTAATCAAAAGGCATTAATCACATAGTGATTTGAACAATCCAACTTAAGCCAACTTACAGAACTAGAACTTCAAGGGTCATAGTCCAACCTCCACTGAGGATGAACATCTTCAGGTATCACAGATCCTCTGAATGCTAGATGGTCACCTATTTGGTGGGAACAGGGCAAACCCATAGTCTTGAAATATTACTTGGTGCAGACTTTGCCATTTTGATCACGTTTGAACTTCTCAAATTGTTCCCTAACAAGATGGATTGCCTCTAAAGACAATTTGTAACCCAATGGTAACAGTTCAGGTGGAAGAACTGTCCCTAACTTAATTCAAGAGTTATAGAGTGATTCATGAACTGATTTAATTTGATTCAAAACTGTTCCATCAAGGCTTTTCCAAACATCCAACAGGTTTCCCAAAGAGTTTTCAATGAATCGTTTGAGAGTTGCATGGGCCCCTTCAACCCAAGATTTTGTTTTGTTTCCAAAATCTGGGTTTATACAAGTCCAAGATTTTACAAAAATCTCTTTGATAGGGAAGATGTTATTTTCCATATACTTGAATACATCCTCATAGTCTTTCAAGAAACACTATACAAGTCAAAAGGTCAGAACCCAAAACTAGGAAGAATAAGAAGCAGTGATTCAGACCTACTCTGAGTTCTGCATCATTTACCTCTGCCTCCTCCTTGGTCTTTGAGGCCCCATACTTTTCCCAAAGATTAATAAAGCTTTTCCATCCTTCAACGTCAATAACAAAGCGCACTTTACAGTTTGCTTGTATGTTTATAGACAAGTGCCAAGTCCAACATTGTCTTGATGACTCTGGGAAACTAGTTTCAATTGCACAAATCAGAGCTTTTTCACAGTCTGTCACAATGACTTTTAGAAGTCTCTCAGGATCATAAGCCAACTCCTTTAATGCATATACAGACCAACTGTAGAACTCAAATGTTTCTTTTGTTATAAAAACAAGAGCTTTTGTAAATGTTTTGCAATTGGCTGTCATTCCTACAACATGCAATAGTGGGGTTTTGTACTTACTTGTTTTATAAGTACAATCCAACATAGCAATATGATGGAATTGTTTTGAAAGCTTTACTGCCTCTGGATGTGCTAAGTACAGGTCCTCCAAATGAACCTCTCCACTGAACTTGACCAGTGAATCCAACTTGTTTCTTCAAGCTGTTCATAGAGTACCTCCATAACACTTTTTCCCTTTAGTTCTGCAAGTGTTACCTTCCGCTTAGTGTTCTATATTGTTTGGTAATCAACATAATCCCCCCATCAATCTTGCTCAATTTTCTCTTCAGTTGTAACATATTGAGCCCATCATTCATGCCTTCTACTAGATTTTCTAAGGCCACCCCCAAGATTCTCCTCAGTTGGGGATGCACAGAGGGATGTTCAGATGGTTGATGGTTATGTTTGGCTTCTTTGTAGGAGAGGCATCACAAGGGGTCTGCCTTGGTTTGACTTTCATGGATTAAAAACTTGCACCCAACCTTCCTTTTGTGATTTTGTCTAGACCGTTTGGTAAGAAGACTTCCTGAATAGGAACCATGTCTATCACAGGCTAAATCCACATATTGGTCACGCTTTGAGTTGAAAACTGTTAAAGCGTAACCATGCTTCATTGCCCATGTTTGAAAATGGTTTTGTGCCTCTTTCCTAGTAGGAAAAGCACTCAAGGGAGGTGGGTCAAGTGGATCTGCCATAGTTACATAGTTATATTGATGGCATTCATTCCATCAGTTTCAATCAAATTAAATATGGCAAAGACCAGTAACATAAAATGTTACTCACCACCAGCGGTCATGTCCATTTGTGAAACATTTTGCTCCTCAATTGTCACCCTTGATGAGGATGCAATTGGGGCTTCCCATGTTTCATTACCCAAATCCTTTTTTTCTTTTTCCAAAGCTTTGTTGATGGCACTATCAATGTAGACCTTCCATGCAGCCATGTCAGAAGAAGGAGGGCTTGCCACTGTTCCCATGCAAAAAAATGCAATGGTATACTTCAGTATTCAATCCAAATTTCAATTGATCAAACAAAGTTTGCTCACTTTCTATTTGAGAAAGAATTGTTTGCCAATTTTTATATGATTTATGATTATTCACTTTAATTTCACTAGGGTTTCACTTTAATGTCTCTTTGGGATCACTAGGTGTGAAACAACAGTCCCACAAAGTATGCGTTAATCCCAAATTTGGGTTGACAGAACCCAAGTGTGGTCCAGGGGGTGCCCAAAATTCTGGTACGGCTTCCAGGGGGTTGTGCACCCCCAAAAACGCCCAATTTGAGCCATGTATGGGGATTACATGGCTCCTACACAACCCCCTGGGGGTTGGGCGTGTTTGAAATGGCCCTTTGTAGATGTCTTTGGGCCCCCATGGCTCATTTGAGCCGTGTAGGGCCCTACATGACTACCACAAGGTTGGAGCCATGAATTCAACATCACCCTTTATTTTATTTTATTTTATTTTATTTTTTGTTACTTTGTCAGCTAGCTCTGACATAGTTGCTGGCTGAAAATGTATGTACAGTGGGTAGACAGAAGTTCTGGGACTGATTCTTTAAAGTGCCCACACCCAACCTCCTTGCGCAACTTCAAGTTTTGAAGGACATCAACAACCTCACTCTTTCCAATCTCAATTGAATCATTTCCATCCCTTCTTTCCACCTCTTCCTTTCCCTTTCTCTCATGAACTCAACACTATGACCATATCAAGTCCATTTTTTTCCTCTTATTTTTTTTTTTTTTTTTTCATTGAATTTCTGATATTTTTTTTCTTTTGCTTTTTCTTTTGGCCTCTATATTAGAAATTCAGATTAAAAAAAAAAAAAAAAAAAAAAAAAAAAAAAAAAAAAAAAAAAAAAAAAACCTTACCAGACAATACAAAGGCCAGGATGGTTAGCATGTATGAAGCAGGGGCATTTTCAAATGTGATTGAAGTTGAGTTGAAGATACCACGGAGAATGCTTTATAATGTCCTCCAGTGGTTCAAGCAAAGAGGTTCTGTTCAAACCACAAAACAACCTGGAATACCTTGAAAATGAACCAATTGAGATCCTTGGGAGCTTGGGTGTATCATCAAGCATTCAGGCAAGATGAAGGCTCTTGTGATTTGCAATTTGATGTTGAAGGAGGTTTCAACAAGGATGATCCAACAATGAGCCCATGAAATGGTTTTTTTTTTAAAAAAAAAAAGGGTGGCTGCCAAGAAGCCTTTAATGAATGAAGATCAAAGAAGACAACAACTTGACTTTGCCTGTGATCATCAATGTTGGACAATCCAAGGTTGGGAGAAGGTTATCTTGACTGCCTGATGAGTCCAGCTTTGAAATTAGTCAGCGATCCCAGCAAGTCATTCGTCTGGAGAGAGCCACTGAAGAAAAAATTTGAATCAGACTGCTGGGCACCCACATCCAAGAGTGGGAGGTCCACTATCATGGTGTGGGGTGTGTTCATTGGCAAGTGAACCTCCGCTCTTGTTATGATGCCATAAGAGCAACACACCATCAAAGGATTTTATCAAAATGGTGTATGGATGAGCGTGCTCTTGGCCCATTGATCAGGAATTTCAATCAATCCAATATTGTTTTAGAGAAAAGAAAAATGGAAGATGGGGTTGGCCCCATTTCAGAAGGCAAAGATGAGCAAGGACTGGTAACACTCCAACAACTTCTTCCTCCTTCTTCTCCTCCTCCTCCTCATCATCATCATCATTATCAAAAAAAAAAAGAAAAGAAAAGAAAAGAAAAGAAAAGAAAAGAAAAGAAAAGAAAAGAAAAGAAAAGAAAAGAAAAGAAAAGAAAAGAAAAGAAAAGAACAGAAAAGAAAAAAACAAAAACAAAAAAAGAAGGAAGAAAAAGGAATAAAAATAGATAAATGGGAAAAAATGGAGAAAAAATGGGGGAAAAAAATGGGGAAAAATGGAAAAAAAATGGAAAAAACAAAAAACAAAAAAATGGGTTGGTCAGCCCAGTCCCGGGATCTCGACCCGGTCGAGGATGTCTGGAGAGTCTCAAGAGAGACGATCTCCGGGCAGGTCCACCGACCGAACGAGTGAATCCCAGGGATGGATGGAGAGAAAGGATGGACTCCAACCGAGTACCTGGGACTGGGAGGACGTCGCTCATCGAACGCTCAAGACGTCGAGTGCATCGATGCCTGATCGCTGGCAGGCCAGTCATCAAGACCCATCGAGGCTCTATCCAACGCTTCCAATCCATTCTCTCTCTCGATCTCTCTCTTTTGTTCTTCATCCCTGACCATCTTCTTTCTGTCTTGTGAAACTCCCATCATGTTTTGATGGTATGTATGTACATGAACTCATCGACCCTTTTTTTTTTTTCTTCTTCTTCTTTTCTTCTTTCATCTTTCATCGATTTCAAGCCGATTCGTAAAACCCAGCCATCCTACGATTCGAACCTTTCGGTTTAATTTTTTTTTTTTCTTTTTTTCTTTTTTTCTTTTTTTTTTTTTTAGCCTCGCTTGTTGTTGTTGTTTAAAAAAAATACCATGGGGAAAAAAAAAAAGAGAAGACATGGGTCGAACAAAAATAAGGGCATCCGTCCCATTATTTTTGTGTACCCACTGTACATACGTACATACATACCATTTAATCTTTCTCGCGCCATCACCCCAGGCGCTTTCCTCATTCACTCATCAATCGAGCATCTCACGCCTATCTAGCATCTCTCCAAGAGTCGTGAGGGAGCTTGGGTCGTTGGCACCCACCGGGCGTACTTGGTACGAGAACTGTTGGAGATCCGGAGCCTGAGAGCTGCGCAGAAGAGGATCACAGACCAGGATATGTTGAGATTACCAGGAGAGAGAGGTCGAGAGACATGATGTAAAGTTACTACGAAAAACAAGCACCTCCGTCGAAAACCGACTCGGTCGAGATGGTGACACGGGTCCCCTTGCGAGGATCTCATACAGATACATACATACACCTCCTTATAAACACAGAAAGAATAAAAAAAAACCAACAGGATCAAATAAACATAGAACATCCTGAACAGAAGATGCATACATGCGCCAGATCCGATGACGATCATCCGGCTGGTTAAATTACACGTCCCAAAGCGCAACGAATGATGAAATACTTCCGATAAGAATCTTGATTTGCACTAATCTAAAGTCTTTTCTTGTTCAACTGTTAAGGGGTATGTCGCGACACCTTCGATACAACACGAGGGTCGGAGCATTAGAACTCGAAGCGACAGGCGGGGAGATATGAATCCCCTACAACTCCACACGATCTGTAGATGCTTCCAAAGGTTTTCCCTTGGTCTTGGTAATAAGAGAATGAAAACCATAGGGAGAGACCAGGAACCGAGGATCGTGGGCACAAACGTCGACCTAGAGAGCCGGTAACATGAAAAAAAGTCGGTACGGGGGTCGGCCCCCAAGTACGTGGCTAGGAAGCATAGAGATGATCGAAAGGAAGCAAAGGAGCCCGAAAGAAATGGATGGATTATTGTGGAGAGTCGGGCGAAGTCCGAGGAAGAGAAAAGGAAAAGCATCGATAGATTTAGATAAAAAGATTAGTTTTACATGGCTGGAAACACGCCAAGTGCTGAGACCAAGAAGCCGGTATAAATTGTCCATCGGGAGCCAAGGTGAACAAACGATTGCTTGATAAGAGGGCCCCCCCACCGGCAAAATCCACGGCGCAGGCTTAGTTGTGAGGCGATGGGGTCAAAGATGGATCGATCAGAGATCACCCTTAGAACGGATGGTCG